>JAGVSP010000284.1:0-179548 GCA_022494985.1 Micrasema minimum | reverse complement strand
TTGGTAATAAGACGTAATAAAATTGCGCAACGGATTTTAGGAACAAGCCAATGGACCGTTTCGCCATAAAATATTTGGTAGCCAGCTCTGGCTTCTTAGAAAACTAAGTCGTAAAACTTAGAATTGGCAAGAACGGTATATTGCGTATTTTTAGGATATTGGCCATAATTTATATTACAGGCTGAAAAATAAATTTGCTAGAGTAAAATGTGTTTTAAACAATATCTCTGCAAGCAAATATTATCGACATTTTGTTTGTTAGTGCCTAGTATAAAGTTTTTCAAGTGCTTGCATGAAAGTGGAAGAAGCGAAGGACGTATGGCAGGATAAATTGGTTTGTCATTGTAATATCCTCTGCTTATTCCTTCGGGGAAATAACGCAATTGTTGGATGAAAGTTATTTAATTAATCCTAATGAGTAACGGGTAATGTAAACAATAATACCTACCTACCTAGTCGCAATTTGAAACAACTTTTAAACTGGTAAATTATACATAATATGTATTATTACTATAGTGTAATTTCACACGAAAGAAGTTCATTTGATGCATAAAATGTCGATCGTAAAGAAATAAAAAATATGAATGTACCTATGCGTTAAAAGCTCCCGGATTTTCTCTTAAGATCATTGCGTTTACCTTCTTATTATTTAGTCAAACAAAATCTTTTTTAAATGTACATAAATCACAAGTCGTTACTATTTATACTCCGTGATAGAGTCTTGTTGGTTAAAATGTTCAAACAATAGGAATCATAAACCCATTACTAAACCAAACGCATAACAACCCTACAATATTTCAAATTCTTTCCCCATTTATGCAACCCCATTTGCAATAGCCTCTCTTGTAAATGCATAGAAACGTTAAAAAAATGATTTTTCAAGGTCTTTTCACTTTATTACGGGTATTATTCAATGTTCATTTTTTGGCTTTCTCTTCCATACAAAATACTAAACAAATTGTTCCGTGAAGGGTGTAAGTCACCCCAAATTCTTTACTGGCTTAGGGAACACGCATTTTACATTTTCACCCCCCGCTGCGGAATTTTGTCACTTACGATGGGATTTTTTCATTTCTGTGATTTTCTAGATGTTTTCATCCAATCAAAAGGTGTAAAAAGTTTTAAAATAACAGAAAATATACCAACAATACGAGAGTTTTTAAATAAAAAACGGAATTTTATGAGTGTATCTTATCAATATTGGAATCTTATTAATATTGTTTAATTAAAAGTGCCTAAATATGTTAAAATGCAAGTGTGCCTGGATGTACAAGCCGAGGAAGGCCGCGAAAGACATGGCATCATCAAGTACGACAAGTACTTGAAAGTGTACATGTGAAAAGTCGAAATAATCGGTGAGTGTGCATGAGAATATGTATGAATGTAGAGGAAGCGAAGGAACTGTGTCAGGACACAGTGGTATGGCGTTCTATCCTCTCTGCCTACCCCTACTGGGAAATGGCATGTTAGTAAGTTACATAATATTGCAAAACATTACGTGCTACTTCGATCAATAAAATTTGTCCAAATCTGTGCAGTATCTTAAATTTCATTAACTCTTGGTACTTAATCTTAATCAAGTATTTAATCTGGATTAGTATTTTTATCTTACATATAAAGGTTTATTAGTCTTAACGCTGCAGTGGCGAAATCACGTGCTTGCATAGTAGTTAGTTAGCATTATTAGGTAGGTACTTACTAAATAAAAATATATGTTTATTTTTAATATTATATAATTTGCCATACTTTCTAATAAATTTAGAACACTGACAAATGGAGGTGTGCGAGTTGCATAATCTAAATTTAATCGTATTATTTTACTATCTGCTGTCAGATAGGAAATCTTTATTTATTTATTTCCGAAACAATGGGCCAGAAAGGCGCTTGACAAGAGGTCTCAAAATCGGAATTAGAATCATTTTAATTTCGTGGTTATCATATTGGTGGCCGGAGTATAATTGAGCTAAGTGCAAGTAGATCTGATATAGTGGCTTATTCAAATAATAGTCGGCCCCTCTTTGTGTTTGCGACCAGCGAGATCGAATCACCTGATGGGTTACGGCCGCGACCAAGTGGGCATTGTACACTGTACACTGTACACTGCCAGGTGTGAGCCAGGGGTCACCAACTCATTAAACAAATAATAATATTCATTATATAGCATTCAATACAAATTGAAACGATTAAAGGTGACTTTAAGAAGAAGAAATTGACGAAATTCATTGTAGATTTTTTATTTAGATTTTAAAGCGTGCTTAATGATACTTGCTGCTTTTTGTTTACTCAAATTTTTTTTTCTTGTTTAATGTGTGTACTAAACAACATTTTGAGTGTGTCCAAATACTTGTAGACAAAAACTGGATTTCACCCATTACGGGCTAATAATTACAATTTGACATCTCAACAGCGACGAGAAATTTGGAAGGGAATATGGATATCTAGGCGTTTACAGAGCTTATGACCTGTCAATGTTTGTACTGTTTAAAAAAGTTTTTCTTTCCATGGAGATATATTTGCCTTATAAAATTTTACTTTATTCCCTTTTATAAATATTATTTCAAATTGTTATTAATACGCAGATTAGATTGTCTTACACATAAACATTTGAATTGTGGCCCTGGAGTCATACTCGTTAAATCCAGAAATAAACGCACTTTGAAAAAATGCGTAACTAACTAACTAACCATTACGCCATTTCTCTGAAGGGGTGGGCAGAGGGGATAGAACGCCACACCACTCTGTCCTGGCACACTACCTATACTTAATTAACCCGAAATACTCTTAAGTAAAGAATTGCGTAACGACGAAAGAATGACGTAAAATTTTTGGTAAATTATGCCTAGTCGAACCACAGGACATTCGGTGTCAGTAATAATTATCATCGATTTCGGGGCGCCTTTATTATAAATTAATCGTTCAACCAAAAACAATTCATCTAATATTTTAATTTTTTTATGATTTCTCAAAATTTACGTAAAATTTTAGGCATGTTAATTATAATTGTACACATACCTACTACATTTTTTTGTTTCTCTAACATAAGACTACTAAGACTTTTTTATTCAGAATAATACGTAAAACGATGTTCTGTTATTCTCGTTTTAAAATTGAAACCAAAATGTTGTTGACCGCTGATGACATGTTTTCCCATTGAATCCAATTACAAGGTAATCGTTAGGCTGAAGGTTAATTTTAGTTTCGATAATATGTAGATGATCTCGCCAAATACCTCCCCCAACCTTCCGTTACTGTAGTATTCGTTATATTATCATTATTACGTTCCTCCCAAGGCAACCTTCTCCATATTAATCACCCCAGAGGCTACACTTACTGTCTGTTACTTTTTAGTATAATGAATCTACTTAATTTTTAAAGTATAAGCATAAGTAATAATTATTTATGCAATGTCACTTGCCTATCTACTTTTTCTTAATATTAAGTTCTAGAGTTTAATTTACAAATTAATTATTTTATCTGAAACTTAAGACGATTACAATTGAGGATAGGTAGTACCTACTTACATAATATTATTAGGTTGTTAGAATTAAATTAGAAAACTCCACCAACGCATGAAATGAGTTTTCGATTAAATTAAAACACATTTCAGTAAAATCTAACTATCTAAACAACAGTGTTGTTGAATCTATAAATTTAAAGTAATTTTGACCCTGCAAACTTTTTCTTTCGAATTTTTTTTAGGCTTTCAAAATTACCATATATGTTTAGCTTTGTTTGATAGTTGAATCTTAGGTAACATTTTAGTTTTATTTTTAATAGAATAAACAACAGCAACACAAATAAATTTTAAAAATATATATATCTATAACATTAATATTAGGCTGAATCAATGTAATAATTAAGCTAACTAAATAATCATAGCCCAACACAAAAAAGGATACAATTTCGTCATATTTTTTACCAAGCCACACAATGTCTGCAAATAATATGGTTTAAGATGTAAAGTACAAAGGTGCCAAATTAAATGAAGCACCTGTCACCTGTCACTGGCTAAGACCAAGAATAATAACACAGGGATGTTTATACCTACCTGTATTATACAAAGGTACACCATCCGCTATCTCCTTATCGCAAATTCCGATTAATATTGTGTATGAGAATGCCGTGAAGTTAACCGTTACGGTGGCGGTGGGCAGATGTAGAATAAATTGTACATTGTTAATAATTTAATTAAATTCAGGAATGAGTGTTTAATTTGAAATATGAACTTTCTTTTTCGAATTGTTTCAACTCGATTTCTGTAGCACGGAAATATACTGTTTGTGGTATAGGTCTATATATTATATCTTATACGTATTACTGCGTAAGGCTCATTTAATACTTACCATCCCGTTAACGCAAAATACAGAACAATCCGCAAAAGGAGTAGGGTAGTAATAATATATATTTTTTATTCACAATACTAACCCAAAACGGCAGAGTTCAGAAAGAAACTGGAGTGCGGCTTGGAGTAGCGGGCGCCGCATTCAACAATATGAAAGCTGTCTGGAGATCGGATGTTTACTCGGTTAAAACAAAATTCCGCCTTTATAAATCCTGCATCACACCTGTTCTCCTCTATGGCTGCGAATCGTGGCACCTAACCAGGGCCCAAAGATAGCAGACTTCTGAGTTTTGAGAATAGGTGGGTCTTAGAATTTTAGGTGTGCGGTGGTTTGACTTTTGTAAGGAACACAGAGGTCAGGCAAAATGGACACATCAACCCTTGTGTCTACTGTCATCCAGCGAAGGCGTTTTGGTGACTGGCTAGGCCGATAGTACTACGTATGCCTCCCCGAGAGCCTTAACCCATGCTTGCACCTAATTTTACAAGGCATCAGGTTCTCTGCGGCGCTGGTCGTCCACTGTTGACAATGTCGTCGGCAGTTTGCGTCAGAGGTGCGGGACGTGGAACTTGACTTGGGAGGATGCACGGGAGCAGGCGGCCGAACCGCTTGAACCTGAGAGGCAGTTTGTGGATTCCATGTGCTCCACATTGGGAGTGGAAATGGTATGAAGATGATGATATTTATATTATATAAATAAAATCACTTGTACGTATTTAACATGATTTGAAGATATTTCAGTTCGTGCTCGTGTAAAATACTAAGGCTAGAGTTATAGTCGCAAAATCGAAGAACATAGAATTTGAATTTAAATTTTATGTTTAGAACAAATTTTTTACATGGCTACTTTCATGATTATTATGACTTTTAGCATTGCGTAGGTACTCTCGAGCTGATATGCTTTGATTCCGCATCAAATTATATGCGTAGAACATTATGTTAATCTAGCTGAGATCGATTTTCCGACTATGACATATAGCCGTAGCCTAGATATTTATTTGAACGCTGTTTATATATTTTTAGAATCTAAAATACCTATAACAATGTAGAAGGGAGTTAAAATTTAAAATAATAATGCCGTAGTTTATGTGTTAAGTAGTGAGGAGAGAAACGAAACCGTCTGCAGTCTGTATCACCTTATAACCCGCCTCAGTATATATGTCATAAGAAAGGAAATCGCGTAGGTATAGGTACATCGAATTTCTGAAATTGAGAAGACGACATTCAAAAGTTTCAGCAGCAATCAAACATACAATTGGCAAGCAGTTTTATTGTTCGTTGTATTGTTTTTGTTAAACCAAATAAAAAATAAAATTTTGAAAGTTTATTTTAGAAAGACTGAATAAATATTTTACAATTTTTTTTCTAAATATTTTGCTTTTTACAATTCACTTGGCATTCGTGTTTAAAAAGCCGCTTATTTGAAGTACAACTAAAATTATTTCTATATGCTTAGATAATGAATTTTAAAAAAAAGTTTTTTTTTAAAATTACATAGTTTTGTTGTAGGTCTACCTCTACCTACATATATACCGTAGTATTCTTCGAATGAATGTAAACACAATTTTCGCAAGGTATACAAATATACAACATTACCTGTAAACACTATGGGTACTATGCAATCTTAACTCTACGAACAGGTGTATCAACTATTTTTTTTAAAATATTTTTAATTACAATATTATAAAAAGAATACAAATAACATAAAAAAAGTAAATCTTAACAAAATTTAATCAAATTGACATGCTATGCTATGTACCCGACTCTTACTTATGACAGCATACACGCACGTGGGCAAGTTGATCCCTCTTACGTTTTAGTGTGAGTCCAGGGTGTCAATTGTTATATGCGCGACTACTTTCTTACGCAGGCAGTATAGCCGGCCGCTGGAAAACCAATTTAGCTCTGGTCATGAACTACAGCCGCGTATCCGGGCCATCTGCATACGCCCTCCGCGCAAGAGGCGTCGGGCATTTTACTATATTTCCATACATTTCACCATAAATTACCCACCCAATCCCCATTATGAAGCGCCCAACAGATCTAGAAATCGATCCCCGATCATTTATTATAGCGCACACTTTAATAATTAATATTAGTTATTCACAAAACACGATTGGATTAATGTTAATTAGTTTAATTATCTCTCGAGCATAGTCTTCTTGGTTTACCGGGATAGTGTGTAATTAACTGAACGCACTACGCTTGTACTGTATGTAGATACACGTACCTTACTAGCGTTATATAGCGTTCCACTTGCGTATTCATTATACTATCAACTTATTAATACCATTTCATTTTCATTTTTATAACGAGTTATTATCGCCAAAGGTCACCCTGGAACATCTGCTAATTCATGCAGTTCAAACACTAAACTATCATAGAAAATGGAAAACATGAAAGGCGTTAATACGAAAATAATTACGCGATATAAGCTCTCAATAACCCCGTTTACATGATACATCCTCGTGTTTTATCATACGTCACGCACAACCAACGAAGTTCGGGTGTATGCGAACAATTCACCAAACTAGAAAATATCAGCTATTGGCTATTATCATATCAGTCCCCGTTAGATTGTCCACTCCGGGGGCCAGATTACTACTTCATCGACATGTACCGCAGTTGTGATGCGTATATGATGGAAATCGGTAGGTAAAATTCAAATTTACGCGATACATATCTATGAAGTTAAACTTGTAATCTGGGTCCAGGGCACCTATGCTGGGCTGGGTGTCGTACGCGACATTTCGGAATGGCGAATGATCTAGGTATCAAAATCACTGGCCATACCGATGGTGTCGCATGTGACTTTCAGTCCAGCATGGGGTCCAACCCGCACGGTACTGATAATTTTTTTGTTACTGTTTTTACCCACCTGAGATGAAACATAAAAAAAATCCAAAACAAGAAATTTAACGTATTTCCAGAGTTTACTTAATAAAAATTGAAGCATATAACGTTTTTATGAACTTTTAACCACCTTCGCTTCGCTGGCAACCTGTAATTGCAAAATTTATTTTTGACTTACTGTATCCCAATCCTATGTCTGCCTTTTTTCTACTGGTCCCTTACCCTTAAAGCGCACTTTATACGGGACGGAAAAACTGTACAGTTTCTTGTGCAGTTTGAAAAACTGTCCCCGTAGAAAGCAAAACTGTATGGAATAAATAAGCAAGTATTTTGCGTTTAAGTAAATAGATAATAGAAAATGCCTGAGCCAAGCTATAACCTGTGACCTTTAAATCCGCACGCGTGAGCTTACTTCGTCAGATATCAATCTTCCGTTTCTATAATAGATATAAAAATATACTTTTATAAAAGTACGTTACCAAATCTTGGGTACTTACATATATTTTTGTTAAATTAATAAATAATGTCAAAATATTATTTACAAGTGATTTTATTTATAGATGTTTTTTCCTTGACAGCCGCGAGTCGTAGCATCTCCCAAAACCGCAGGATTTTGAGTTTTGAGAATAGTTGTTTCATAATAATTCTGATGCGATAGTTTGACTTCATGAGTAGTACGGAAGTGAGCCTGTTTTCAAGACATCAAATTCCAGGGATTCTGGAATTCCACTGATGACAATCTATCTCCAGCTTACGTCAGAACTACATGATGATGACTTGGAAAAGTGCACGAAAAGTGTGGAATCCATTTGCTTAAATTTTGGGAATCCATTTGACGGAGTATGAAATATAAAGATGTTTGAATCGTTAAGCACAGTTTTTTTTAATAATTTATTCTTCTCTTCATAATCTCTTCGAATCCTGAGTGAAGTACGGCTAAAAAAATCTATGATGCAACTGTGCCTGGATGTAGAAGTCGAGGAAGGCGAGAAAAGACATGGCATGATCAAGTATAACAAGTGCGTTAAAGTGGGCAAAGTCGGGAATAATCGACGTTGCGTGCATTGTATACAAGAGAAGTTCTTGTGGCGTTCTATCCTCTCAGTTTTGTTTGATGTTAGTTTTTTGCCTTGTATTCAGTAATCGCTTCGCCCTTATTAAATCGTTAAAATGAAAGTTTGAGTTTATTATACAAGGGTTCTTGTGATCTCCAGTTTTGTTAGTCTTTTTTGGGCCTTGTATGTAAATCGCGATAAATATTTCTCGCCACGCCGATCCTCCCTATCGCATAGCAGCAATCTCATACGCTGAGCTTACTTTTATACGGGGAGGCCTGAATTTCAGCGCTGATGTTTTCCGTAATAATCTTAAGTGCTAACAATAAAAAAAAAAAATAGTTGCCGAATTGTAAACCATACATATCTTAAAAGTGTATTTACAGTTTTAGATGTAATTTCTAAGATCTTAACTGAAGTACAATAAAAATTTGAGCAATTACAATCAACATTATAGATACAACACAATAATTTAGCTGACGATGAGTCTAAAACCGATATCTCTGAATGAAAACCGTAGATAAAATTTTGGTTAATATGTATATAAATCAGTCACGTAAAAGAATTTACAATTTTTGTAAATATGGATAGAAAACATTTAAAAAAATCATCTTTATGATTTGTTTTAACGCTTATTTTTACTCTTTCATTTGAAAATACAAATTTTTCTTTTTTAAATACCAGTGAAACTATATAAATGAGAACATTTTTTATAGATGTTTTTGAAATGCACATGCATATTATGTTTGCAGTCTTGGATATAATTTAACTTATTTTTTATTTATTGTGAATATCGTACATTTTTTAAATCATCCTTTATATGGACAATATCAGTGATCTCGGGTATGGCTACCATTTTCACACGATATATTAACAATCGACTTGAGAAAATAATATTTTATTCTCAACAAAAAAAAAACAATGTCGATAAACGATAAGGAGTTTAATTTAAGGCAGTGAATATATTTGAATCAAACTTTAAATCATTGATTGCTGCATTAGAAATAAAAAAATATGTGTGATTACTATATTCATCATCATCATCAATTAATTTCTGCTCCCTATGTGGAGCTTATGGATTCCCCAAACTGCCTTTAAGCCAAGTTTCTGTGCGCCCTCCAAAGTCAGGTCTACGTCCCGTAGTTCCAACGTAAGCTGCTGACGGATTGTCAACACTCATACTTCATCATCATAATCATCATCATACTTTTTTCATAAACATTATGTTTTGGTCATTCGATTAAGCATGATGTGAACAATTTTAAAGGGCAATTGGTCTACCTATATATATTTTTTATCTTTTTTTTTTGTATTTTATTTAGTATCTTTTTGTCTGTTTTTTGTTCCGTAATAAAATTAAATTTTAATTTATTTTTTTTTTAAAAAATACCATATCCGCTCCCTATGTGGTGCATATGGATTCCACACTTAGGTACTAAGTACTTAATTATTTTTAACCCTAAATAATCTCACCTCTTAATTCTCTGTATGTAACAATTTTTGCTTTGCATAGGTACGAAAATTCAATTCACTGTTTTTGCTGGAGCTGCCTAAAATCTGAATGTGCATATCTACGTTTAAATGAGATGCACTGTGACGTCAGAAGGGTGTCGGGCATCCTTGCCCCCAGCAAGGCCGGGCGGGCAGACAGGCAGGCAGTGTGCAGCGCGCGGTGCAATGTGCAATTACCCGCATAATGTTTTACGTGGCCCTGCCACACGTGATGGGCTCAGACCAGATTGGGATCCACCGATTTACGTAGCCAAAGGGGAGCAAAAAATATGAATGGCATTGTTTTTTTTATCGCTTATTTGTTTTCGTTATGTAAAATGATGTGCTATTTTTTTCTCTAGTACGTTCAATGTACATAAAGTAAGAATCACAGGACGTGGACATGACTTGGAATGACGCATGACGCATGACGCACTGGTGCCCGATTGCTTTACTTGGAGGCAGTTTGTGGAATTCAAACTCTCCTCATAGGAAACAGATATGAAGTGACGACGATGGTAATGCTCTTGTTGCATAACGTAGACACAGCATATTAAACGTGTTTTTTGCTCTGATATTTATTAGATATGCAGCAACCTACTAAAATAAAAATTATCTCTTACCTACCTTCCGAACGCAACATCCCGTTACGTAAAAAAAATTACTACACTCCCTACTACATTCCCTTGTGCGCAATCAATGGTGCATAGTACACTGCATTGATATCTACATCAATGTACCCTCATCATTTTTTTACATGACGGTAAGATTGGTCTTACGTAGTGCCAGTCTAAGGGATCACGTATTTCTGAAAAATCACACATTGAATTGAGCATTATGTATTGCCTATGTCGGAAATTGAACCCGCAATCTCATGCATGGTAGCCCAACGCGCTTTCCCCTTAACCACAAAGCAGACAGTGATACATAATCAAATAAAAAATCATCTCGCCATTTCGCAGAGCATTTTAAGTTAAGCACAGTACACCGTAATTTCTTTGACTAGCTTTCATTAGCGAATACTTGGGCTTTGTGTCGATTCGTCAAGGTTACTCCTTACCTTCTTACAGATTGATCTCTCTAATAACTGATTATTTCCCATCGGTAGTGCTTAAGTACCAACCAGGAACCCATTACAATCTGCTTTCCTCGCTAGCCTTAAATATGAAAACGAGCATTTCACCAGACTTTGCGGGAATAATTTGCGGTAATCCGTAATTAGATGGCACGAGTTGGTAGGAAGGAACTTCTTGTATACAATAAACGTTGATTCATTATGATTTGCAATCAATATGGTACTTAATTAACGTAAACGATTTTGCATGCACTTCATTTCAGAGCCTAAGGCAGTTGTACGTAATTCGATGCATACAATTAATTATACATCTTTGTATTTAATTATATTGCTGGATTTTTTAATTACACGCTTAGTACCGCTATTTTTTCTCGTGATGTAGTAAATCTGGTTTTAAAACGATTAATAACAAATTACCTATGTATGTAAATGGTTACTTGATAAAGTCAAAATTAGTACACAAGAATCGATATTTTACTCAGAAATGCATTTTGTGTAGAAAATCTGTTTTTTTAACGTATTGTCATTGCATTTTGTGGAAATTCGATGTTATGAATAATCTATGTATGTATGCAGGTGTCATCTATTAATCTAAAAATCCCCGCTCGACAAAAAGCATTTCGAACCGTTTTGTGTCGCGTGTTTCGTGTCTCGGACTCCGGATTAGCCTAGCTTCGTTTTGTTTACCGTTTTCTGGGACAGTTCCAACTTCAGAAAACAGCCCCAAATGTAAATACTTGGGTAGGTATAGATATTGCATATCCATATTGCAAGAACACACACAATCCAAATTGAAATAAAAAAAAAAAATTTTTAAATATAAAGTTCTACTAAAACTACTTTTTCATTTTTTATGTGGACCTTATGGCGCATGGGGTATTTCGTTAGAAAACCATGAGCAGTGTATCTTGATTATTTTTTTAATTACATGAGAGTCAAGACGATCAGTCTTACACTTCAGAGCCGGTCCAGAAATACGAAGCATTCTTATGTTAAAAACACTATTAACAAAAGTTAAATATTTACATTTTTCCCTACCACGAGATCATTATTTCTGATTCGCAACACCTGCATTAAGGCACACTTCAATTTTTTCACCTTCCTTCTTCAAGAATTTCTCGGTTCCATTGTCTTCTCCCGATGTGATGATGACCGTCTTTTGTATTTTCTTTTATCTTTGTTTATTTTTTGCTTCTTCTCAAGTTTTTACTGACTCTTCGCAAACCGCCCCTATCCCCTGTACCCCGCCCCTATCACTGTACTTCACTGAATAGAATAGAAGCAGGTAGAATTATTATTATTCAATATTATTATCTGCCGCCAACTGACTGCTTGTATTTAAGCGCGATTATAAAATATTATTATTTGCATACTGTTTTTGCTTTGGTCATAAATGTATGACAAAATGTTGTTAATAATTTATTATTTAAAGTTTTTAGTAAAAAAATATAAATAACGAATAAAACGTGTAATGTAGGTACTTACAATGTAAATTTATAAATACATGTGTGTTTAAATTATCTATGAAATTAAAATGCAATTCCAATAAAAGCCTGACAGCTAGGAAAATGCCCACAATATTAAATAATTAAAAATCTACATAATAATTATTAGTTTCTTTAATTTTATTTTACGTTATAGGTACAATAAGAATGCAGAAAAATGTATTTTAATTTTAACATTTCATTTATATAGCAAATACATAATTTATCCTAATCATTTCATACATGTAACTTTTAGGATATCGATTTTTTTCTTCTTAATAATTAAACTTCAGTAAATGACGGTGAATAATGGCTCCAATTTATAAGTTCTAAATATAATGAGACGTTCCTTTATTCTTGTATTAGATATGTCATTTGTTCCGTATCGCATATGCAGGTCCGTACTGAGAAAAAAATAATTCAAATTGTTTTAAAAAGGATTAAAATAACACGTATCTCGACTGTACGTAAATATACCAAATTTTATAGTTCGATAAATTATTATTAGTCTTAGATTTTCTGTATTGTACTGTGATGTTGTTATAAAAAATAAACGAAATGGTTGGACGAGAGATGAACAGTTGGTTTATTACTGATTTAAAAGTTTACAAATATCTATTAAGGAAGTCTGACTACATAATCTAAAAAAATAACATGAAATTAATGTTGGAAGCACTCACTTTGTAGTTATTCATTCATAAAAAAAAATAACAGTTTTCTAATAAATACAACCGAATAAAAATGTTCTGGTTTTATAAAAAATACGCGATTTTTTTTTTAAACTTGTGTCATTTTACTTATACGACATTTAAAAAAATATATATAAAATTAAAAAATATTTCATTGGATATTCTTGCATAAATGCCTCGATCCATCCCTGACAGACGATTGTTAGTGGGCGAACATACCAGGAGCCTTTGATATGGTTAGTTAACCCTCCACTATCGTATCAAAATAAATGTTAACCAGACATGATGGTATTTAAATGAAGTGGTCTTAGGGTCCAAATGCCTACTGCTAATTTTATTACGCTAATTATCCCAAGTTTTCATTTAAATTTTTGACGCTGCTTGGTCACAAAGAATTAGTCAGATCCCATTCAAAAATATATGAACTATTACTATTACAATTGCTAATTAATGTAATCTAACCATATTTATATTTTATTATGGTAATCTCAATTTTGATACGATTTCCCTGCTGTATTATCAAATGCCACCGCCATATAATTCAAATTAACAGTTGTGATAGTTAAACCATTTTTATTTTTCATATTATTTCATAAAAATAATTGTACACACGATAACATGGATGTTCTCATATGCATCATATTTTTAATTTTAATTGCTTAATTTTCGTTTGTTTGCCAACAGTGGCTTAAATTAAAATAATCTCTACGAAAGCATTCGCTTGTGAGGTTTTATAAAGGGAAATATGTAATATATATTTAGTATTATTCATATACAATAAATATTTGATAATTAGAAAAAAAAACTTTAATTCCTTCAATTCCTACTTGATAGTATTTAGTCTCTTTTTTATTTTAAAGCGTACATGTTGTCAGATAAAAGTGTATTTATTTTGTTTTTTGTTAAATTTAGGTAAAGAAATTGAAAAAAATAAGAAAAAATTGAATTATATAAATAAAACACAGTTTTAAAATACACCTGAAGATGGACAGTACTGCGTGTCCAAAACATGTCGTGTTAAAAAATATACAAACTCATTAGACCAAAATCAAAGTGTTTTATTTATATAATTCAATATGTTATTCCACAATGTTAATGCCGATTTAATAAATAATAGGGAAAATTAATTACTTTTTATGCGTTTAATACATAAATTGCGTAATGAGTGCTGACCAGTGACAGAGTTTTTCTTGGAGGCGCGGCGTCTTGTGATGTCTACGTGCTCTATATTCTATATAAGAAGCGTCTAATGATTTTTTAATAAGGGATAATGAAAAAGATAAATTGTTGTGAATTTAACAACTTTATAATATTAATTAGAACGAAGTTCTTAACCATTCAACATGTAAAAATCCTGCAAACATCTTTGTAGACTTTTGTATTCCCTTTTCAAGTGATTTTTCTACTGAAATCAGTCTATGATAATCTCTGCTACAGCGCGTGTATGTTCTTCCCGTTTGTGTTTGTTTTCCGTTGTACACCGGGACGCTACGCTTTGCTAAGCATTCAATTACCACGACAAGTGAAAACTACGGAAGCATGCATAACAACGCCAACTCAGGTATTTCAAATACCCTAAATACTGAGATATTTTCACAGCATTATCATTAGGCAGATAACTAACATTAACTTTACGCCACCATAATGGTTGACAACGCATTAGCGCATTCAGCGGGCCCAGACACAATTTGATGTATCATTTCGGCCATTCTCTCGCTTTCTCATACAACGACGATGCTAATCGGAATGAGAATACTTTTTTCGTTTCCTTCTCTGTGTCGATTAACGTGTGTTCTGTTCTAGCTGTAATAAAATACAGTATTTCACAAATTACTGCATTCCTGTATGCTGTATGTCGCTTTAATCGTGTTTTTCCACTGTTGTAAAATATTGCCTCGATTGTGGAAAAATTTTTGGATAATTTAACACAATATCAATGTTTCCGATAGTTACTTATAATAATTGGTTTACTGTTTCTGAAAATGCGCGTGAATTATTGTAAATCTTAAATATATTTTTTGTGATTTTTACGTTTCTTATTTTAGAGATGATCTGTGGGTAAGATTGAATTTAGATCCATGAAGTATTTTTTCATTCATTACCAATTCAAGAAACAATCGAAATCACATTACCACACACGGACGCAGGCGCAGGCGCACTGATACACACGAAAGCTCATTACAACATTAAAAAACAGTTAGCATTATTATGAAATATGATCAGATACGAACATCCCGAGTGATATGCTTATTCATAATGCCACTTTAATCTGTTAGTAATCTTCTAAGAATGTGTAAGAACTAGGAACCGAACTTATTCCGCATTTACATACCACGTAACCTGCTCTGGGCATTCACTTATAAACACAAAACACATTGTTCGAATATAATAATATTCGTCGGGCGGTGTTACAAAAAACGCTTGAAACAAAAAGGCAAACGAGATGTTATGTTATATTTTGACAGTGTGGAATTAAAAGGAGATTAGGAATGGTGCGTGATTTGTCTGGGCGGGCCGAAGCGATAGGCGATAGGTAGGTACTAGGTACTCGTGAGGGGCAATATACGCAACAAGAAACATATATTTCTGTTTCTGGCCTTTGTAATATTTACATATAAAACTATCTGCATACCTTACAGTTGTCACCTGCAAAATAATGCGTAGATTTGTTTATCGATGGAAAACAGTTGAAATTTCCCGGAAACAAACTGTCTATCAAGTCTATCGATGAGATCAATAAAACACGCGTTAGATCATCCGATATCAATTATACTACGAATCTAGGCACGATATAAATCACAACTGCATATCAATTGGCTATTCCCACGGATCAGGAGTAAGTACAGAAAAGTGAGGAGGTAATTGCATTCAATACTTAACAGCTACCGTATTAGTTACGCGGAACTTATCAAAATGGAAAATTTCAATTATTTTTCTGCAAATTTTTATAGAATACTGGTTTGTGTCTTGTTACAAAGTGGCTTGATATTAGTGGTCGGTAGATTAATTGGTTTTGTTTTTTGTGTGACATATTGCAGCATAGGGCAGAAAGCAACCGGATGACGACAGGTGGAACCACTGCGCTTTTCTCCACCTCTGCAGGTTATGCAAATACCCATGGGAATCGCACATTTATTATTTATTTCTAATGTAGAAAGTTGATTTATTTAATGAATTGCATGGCGAAGAATGTTAAACATATATGCGGTGCTGTTTGTTGCTATAACTATCTGTTTGAACGTCTAGAAAACACGTAATTACATAATAACGATCAATCAAATAGTTCAAACTGTTTTAATCAATCTCAAAAGTCGTTTTAATGATACCTATTTATACCTAATTAATAACCCATTTGAATAATGTGAAGACAAAACGAAAACCTCACTGAGAAAATTGAAAACAAAAAATTAAATGCACATTAATATCAAATAAAATTAGAGACAATTTTTTTTTTGTAATATGACATAATTTATCAGGATCAAGGACAATAATTTGTTTATCCTTTCGGTAAGAGAATTCGCCGATATATCCTACCACTCCCTTGCTCTAAATATGTAAGAGTGTGTGTTTGATATAAAATGAGGAGATTGCCTTCCATTTATGCTTCTTGACCACTTAAATCTAGGGAAGGGGATGAAATGGGGGGAATGGGGATCCTTAGAACTGACCGCCCGGAAAAATATTTCCAATAACGTTATTCCATTACGGAACTATTCAGAACCGAACTTTCCAGAAGCTCTCTAAAGCGATTTCATAACTTACAAAAGCTTATCAATGGAAAAATTTTGTGCAATAAATTAAAAATGATATTTTTCTAATTTTAGAACGGGTTTTCATTGGATTAGATTTTTCATTTCCAAAATATATTTTTATTTCTTTAGGAATATTTTTATAACTATTACTGTCCCAACGGAGCATCGGGCACTGCATTGGTACAATAAATGATTCTTACACGAAGGCAATTCAGTACAAATGGAACTGCATTGAACTAATTGCACTTTTTATTGATCACGTAAAGCAACGTTAATTTTACATTTCTTATCTTATGAAGGATGTTTTAACAATAATGATTTATTGGTATATTATTAGGCATAAATAAACTTGAATACTATTATTATTTTTTTAAATCAGTAGAAAAACACTTGATTGTATGTATTTTAATTAATTCTAAAAGTGCTAACAACGACCACTACATTTCTCTCAAAGATTCATGTTTTTATTTTTTCCTCCGTCGAGATATTAAATTTTTATAAATCTAATTCTTATGAAATTGAAACGTATTTTTTTTTTGCGATTTCCCAAAAGTTGACTTTTTTGAGTTACTGTAGTGTAGAATTCACGGTGCAAAATACACAATACGATTTTTTTAAATCTACACTTCCATTCTTAAAAAAAAATCGTTTCTAAATACAAACATGTACATTGTACTCCATCCACGTTATTTCCACAGATATTCAAAATATGAAGATATCTGCCTTGATAACACAATAATCTTAAAATCGGTGTTAATGGTTGAATGTTATTACGTAAACCCTCGTAAAGCCAGAAGTTACGATAGTGTGAGATATTTAGATCTGCATCTGGCTCTAACACAAAGTTATTAAAAACACTTTATAGCTAGTAAACGTGACCGAGGATGGTAAAATATAAACACCTTGACGTGAACCATCACTCCCTTTATCCTATCGACATAATCGTAACGGCTGAGCTACTTTTCACTACAAGTAGGCGTACCAAGATCACTATCCACACATATAAAGTAAACACACGAAATATTTTATTACTTATTTAAAAACGCTATCTTAAATTTCAATCAAAGCATAACTCTTGCGCTTTGAATACTTCGCCTTGCATAATACGTGGTCGAAATTATTTTCTGTGAATTTTTAAGTTTATGATTTAGTTTTTATACTTTTCTTCATTGTCTGAATATATTTTACGTGAGAAAATCGTTTCGTTTATAACTTAAAGCGTATCAAAATACAGCATTTTACAGTTTGTCTAGTCAGCAAAATAATTTTATTCAAAATACGTATCAAATTAGGATGGTCAGATTACCTGTACGTCAGTAACGATCGATAAAACCAGCAACTTAGTGATTAGATTTCAATGCCCCATGCATCAAAAAAGTAACACTTCAAAGGGCCTTTTTTTATATGATCAAACAATTTAACTGGTGTAATTATGTAAGAAGTCTGTTTATAGAAATGTAGTATAAGAATGTCTTAAATTATATATTTAGCATTAGAATGTCTTATCTTATATAATTATGTATTTATATTTATGTTTTTCTTCTTTATTTTTCTTACATTAAATTTTAAAATATCGCTCGAAAGAGTGTAAATAAATTCACAATCGACATACTTTGTATACCCACGAACAGGATATGCCTTTGTGGGACTTTTGTTTATTTTTAATATGTATTTGTGTATTTAATATGTATTTCTTGTAAACAATTTTTTTTCCATAATAAAAATGGTATTTTATCCCTTGTCTACCCACAAACCTACAAAACAGTGGCTAAACTCTTAGAAGTATTTTTTAACGTACATTTTATCTTCGCTACCTAGGCCATTTGTTTCTATAATAGTTGCCAATATTTTATCGAGTAAAATGTATGCCAAATTTTATCGAGTTGTTACTTAAGTATTATATCAATTGAACACTTGAACAAAGCTTTTATTATTTTTATGTATAATAGTTACGTTGGTAGGTAATTCAAGTCACGTACTAGAATTATTGTTGATTTAAATTGCAAGGTGCAATTAAACGTTTTGCTAATAAGGTGTCTGTAGTCGTGCTTAGTGCAGTGCGGGCAATACAAGGCTTGGAGCCTTGGAAGAAGTGGCGGGAAAACAGAATCGCGTGAAACACGCCCAAACCTCCCCGGATGTTGTTATCCAAATATCACTTCAAGGATTCACTTGGAACTGCAAATTTGGTTACGACCGTAATTATTTTAGTAAAAAATACTGATGGCCACCCTCATTCTGAGAAGTTCTTTTATTCGTTTATTTAATGTCGTTTTTACATTTTAACGAATGTTGTGACATTTTAACACCAGCCTTAACAATTATGATGAAAAACACATGTGGGTTTTTTGTATCTTACATAAAGTTATATGTTTAATTTATTACAAAATCACACGATTTTTTCTCTGTATCTTGACGCCCTCCCTATCGTAATGGCTAAGATGCTAGAGACTCACGATACGTAGGTTCAGGGTTCAAATCCCGATGAGAACACAAAAATTAAAAGCGATTTTTCTTAAGCTGGGTGCTAGTGACGTTGTTCCCCTCTGTAATTGGGCCTCTTGGCTTCTAAAACACTTTAAATAAATAAATCATATTAGTCACCTACATTCATGCTTTAATGTTACATTGTCTCATTAAATCTGTTTTAATATTCTAGTAAGTAGATTTTATGAAAACGTCTGGCAGTGGTAGTGCAGGACGAAACATGATTTTTCAAATAAAATATCACGTAAAAAAAAAAATAGAAATCGGGAATCGGCTCATGATAGCCACATTATAGCTTGGAGGCAGTTTGTGGAATCCGTATGCTCTACATAGTGAGCATACTTGTATGGAACGATGATAGTAATGCATAATTTGTAATGTCGGCTAATAAAAATAACGTGTTAAGTCTAGTTTCGTTAACGTTACATTCTAAATTTGATTACCATTTTATCAATGCGTCCATTTTGTTTTAATCCACCTTTAACCTGGCCGCTACATACTTGTATCGAATCATCCATCATATATGAGAATATTCACGATTGTCTATGGATAGAGGATTTTTTCATGACATAATGCACGGTCGGTAATGCCGGCGTCCGCAGTGCCAACAAACGGGCCTGTTTTTTTGTGGGGTATCGCGGGTTAAGTAGATTTTAATAAACGGTTTACCAACAGCCTTCCGGGAAGCTGTATGCTGGACCTGTAACGTGGCGTCTCATATCTCAGCTACCTTTGCATGTCGATTGACAAATCGTTATCTTGTTTTGTGTGTTTTAATGACTTCCTCTAAAACCTTTTTTGTTTCTCCGACTGTAAGAATAAATTAGGGGTATTATTTTTACTCGTGTTCTTAAAATATCTACTTTTTTGCTTTTTCAAGGAAAACTACGGGTGTTTTCTTCGAATAAATGCCAAAAAACAACATTTTTAATGTTACCTTCTTTTTAAGTAATCTACTATTTTATACTTTGTAGTAACAAAAATAAAAATAAAACTAGACGTATTATTTTGTATAAAATGCATCACGACACATAGTTTAATGAATTACAGGCTAATTTTTGAGCTTAATTTCATAAACAATAATTCTTTTCCTAGTTATTTTACCAAAGAATTATCTGGATAAAATATGCATATTGAATGCTTAATACAACTTGAATACGGGGTGTAATAATTAAAACAACGTGTGCATCACAAATTAAACGGTAACTAACCGATCTTCACTTCTACAGGATCTGTACCAATTACTACAGCCTACAGCTTTATTATTGTCCCTTGAAGGTTTCCAGCCTGCCCATAAAAATAATTGTCAAATTTGATCCTAACAATCGTAAGCAAATTACCTCGCGGCTTCCCGCCAAGGGATATTCACAGATAACTTGTACCGCCTACCATCCAACACGAGAGAATAAAATGAACCCCTTGTAAAATGATATTGAATACAAGAAGAGAGATATTTCGTCTCCGGTAGCGACCATTAGCTCGCCCTGGGACAAAAAATCTAATTTGAATCCCCGCTGTTCAACACACGAGAAATATGTAATTTCATAGCTGTATTGCCGCACTGATATCGTTAAATCGTTGGGTCAATAAAATGCTTGGAAGCGGCACACGAATATGTATTGGTTTCTTCTTTTAATTCACTGCATCTTCATATTTTTTTATATTAAAACAATCCGGTTCAAAGGACCAAATTATGCATAAATTTTACCATCACATTTGAATAATTGCCATATCAAGTTTAGATGACCTTGTTTATATTTAGTTAAACGAGTAGAATATTTTATTGAAATTAACTAACTGTGTAATTTCATTCATTTACCCTTTTTATATATATCAAACTTTCAAATTCGACCGTGATGCAAATTGTTTTCTGTTTACTTCGAGCTAGGCAGGCGTATTGTAATTCTCGAATTAGAATCGCATCAAATGATTCCATTAAACTATAAAGCGATGCAGTAGCTTCAACTCTACAAACAATGGGCTATAAAATGAGATGCGATACCTATTTGCTCTAAACCGATCTCACTTAATTGATATTTATTATTCATATGAAGTATCTGTATTTGTATTTCGAAAGCCTCTAAAATAATATCAATGCCCGTTTTGCATTCCGAACTTATTTTTATAGCTAAACTTCTCTGAACGGAATCTAAATTTAACTGATACTAAAATGGACAACAGTTTTCAATTTTTTGTTGCGTTTTACTGCATTTTTACACAAAAAACATTACAACAGTCTTACAGACTAATTTATTACAATACAACCTCGCAGGTATATATTTTATTTCAGTAGGAACCAAGTATTTATTTGATTTAGGCTTTACGAATATGATTAAAATAACCAAACAAAAAATAGCTTGATGAGTAGCTACCATGTCAATTGATATTTTGGAACAGTACCAATAGTTTAATACTTTTAAGAAGAGTCTTAAATCTAATTTATGTAATTTTTACCTATTCTTATCAGCGCGATGACAAGTAACGAAAACAAATTAATTTCCGTTAGTAAACCTCGAGTTAATAATGTTGTAGTGTATTCCGTGGCGTTGTATTGAGTAATGCGTTATTAATTGGCCGCGGCCGGTAGAAAAAATCAATGAGGCCCCAAGTCACATTTTGAGTGTAATTATTTTGATAGCAAGCAAGAAAGATACTCATATCAAATAAATCCAAGTATTTTGTCAGAATAATGTGCCGTAGACAATCTAATGACACGTTGTTAACACACTGGCGTAGATATTTCATATTCTTGACAACTTGCTTCAATCTTAAAATGGTTAGATATTAATAATAAATACAATATAATAACACTATAATATTTTATTATTGCTGTGTTTTTTGTTGATTTTGTTTTTCATTATTCACATTTGATATTTAATAACTTATTTTTTTTTGTTAGAAATTGTATGTATAAAGCTTTTATTCAATTTCACCCTATTTTACTTTATAGTGTAAACCTGAATAAAAAAAAAAATTCTGATGTATTGCTTTCAAAGTTGAGTATATTAGTATTTTAGATCGGGAAAAGTATTTGATCGTTTAATTAAACAGGAATATTTATGTTTCGATTTGAGAATGGATTGTTCTAGAGCAAGTTCCCACGGCTGACCACCCGCCGCCCCTGGACGTGTGGTACCTACATCTCGTACTTCCAACATCTTCTCAGAACTTATTATGAATAATGATGTACCAAATTAAGAACTAATCATACCGACAAAGATAAAACCAGATCCACAAACACAATCAAATATATACAAGCAAATTGGAAGCTGCGCGCAAGTGCGACTGTATCATTTACATACCGCATTTCCAAACCGCCTTGAAATAGCTGTATCATTTTATCATCAATCTATTTTACTTAATAAAATGTATTATCTATGTACAAGCCAAAACTATTCGAATAGTACACTAAGTAAGTACATCATTTTCACGTAAGAAATATTGTAATTACATCTTCTCTGAAACCCAATTAGGTCAAACGATTTGAACATTTTTGTTCATTGCCATAAATGTATTTACTTATATGTAAGTACTTAAAGAATTTTGGAAAGATCTCATTTGAAAAAAGTATTTTTCTGCAATAAACAAATTTATACCCATAATTAAATTGATTGGGGGTTGTATTCTCGCCAATAGTGACTTTAAAAAAATAGAACTCAAGTTGTGGTGGAGAGGGATTGAATTCAAGGATTGCTATAGCTTTTAATATAAAATAACTTTAATTTACGTATTTTCAAATTAAAAATAACATATTAGTACAACAGGGTGTTTTACTGGAATACCCGTGTAATTAAAATGAATAATTGCTTACATATTTAACATGTACACAAATATGAATACGCAGAGGTATTTCTTTAATTATCCGTTGTATTTTATATTTTATTATCTGCCTTCGAAATATTTTCCGTCCAAAACTTAAATTTTATAATCAACCTACGGGATAATTTTAATCAAGATCCACCCAGACGTAATTTATAATTTACTGCGATGAAATACGTTAATGTTTTATTTTTGAATCTTATCGGTCATTAAGTTCTTAAATAATATGGGCGTGTTGAGACCTCTAAAAATAGAGTTTGTTATATTTTGACCAATTAAAACAGTGCTTATTGTATTATGAATTTCATATTCATTTTATTCAAATATTACAAGAACGTTGTTGCCAATAATAATTCTTTGCCGAGGGCGTATCGACCGGGAAAATTATTATAATATTTTACTCAACTGTACAAGAATAAGGAATAAACAGTTCAGTACTGAACTTAGTATCATTATGATACCCCAATGGTGCTTTAAATGTTTAATTTACATGATTTAAAAAAATGTTATTCTTCATCTTCATCACCATCATTCTATTATCCCTGTGTGGAACATTAAAATTCCACAAACTGCCCTCCTAGCTAAGTTATCGGGCGCCAGTTTCCGTATGTGTTTCCAAGGCAAGTTTACGTCCCGTAGTTTTGACGTGAGCAACAGCAGTAAGGGCTCATGCTGCGAACCTGATGTCAGAGCGCCCTTGAGGTACTATATGTCCCAGTTATCTGAATGATGACAGTAGATATGTGGTTGTTGAGAATAGTTGCTGCGTCAGTTGCCTCACCTCTATATTACTAAAAAAGGCAAACCTTTATTGAAAATATATATCACTACTAATAATATCGCTTATCTGCTCCTAAATGGTGCATAGGGCACTGCATTGGTACACCGAGTGCAGTTTATCTTGATCATTTATTACACACAGCATAGTATCACAAAACAAATATTTTTAATAAATATGTAAAAATAGAGCTCGTCAGGAATCGAACCCGCGATTTCAAGCATGGTAGCCCAACGCGCTATCCACTATACCACGAGGCTGACAATACATCAAACAATTTAAATTTTATTTTGAAGAACTTGATACAAAAAATAAATAACCCTGGTACAATCCGGGTCTGGTATGCCTTAGCTTCATAATTAATTGCTTTATCTTCTGTTAGGAGTTAATATTATTTGAAATATTCATATGCATATACAAATATCCGTTTTTGCGAAATTCGATTGCGTTTTATTTTACGTGTGCTTTACTTCTCATAAATTATGTAAATAGGTTAATTATAATTAATTTGTATTCGCACACATAACACACTAGTAAGTACTAGTGTTGAATGTTGATGTATGTGTATCAAAATCAATCTTTAATAACCTATTCATCGTGATTTTGTGCTTGTGTAATATAATCCATTATGACCAACATTAAACTAATTATTTTAATGGAATAACCATAAGAGATGTAACACTGTTAACATGTTGTAAAGTACATTATGTTTATAAATTGCAATCATGTTTTTAAAAATATGTATTATCACAGATAAAGTAACAGTATTTATTATTCCATTTTTTCTTCAACAATTACTCAGATATTGCTTTCAGAATCAAATTTTTAAGAATAATATGATAATCTGTAGTATGTACAAAACTACAAAATTGTAGTTTTATTAATACCAAAAATCGATATACTCGTATTATATAAGTACTAAAAAAGTACTGCAATAATTCAGGGTTACAGGGTAACACAGTTAGTTTTTCATTTTATTTTATGTAGGCACCCGCAGAAAAAAAAGAAAATAATAAAGTTTACAATTATCTGACAAATTGCCAGAAGGATCTACCGTCAATACACATTATGTTTAGTTAGCGATATTGTAGTCGATAGTCCTTTTTGAATTTTTTACTCAATTAAAAAAAAGTTTATTTTTATTTTTATTGATCGTGAACATTATTTTAAAATAAGATACGTTTAACAAAAGTTAACACCGGGTCAAAAAAAACATATTTTCAATCAATTTTCCTACCGCTTTAATTCAATAAATCATTTACTGTATCAACCTGAGGTCTTGGAGGCAGTTTATTGGTTAATAATACCGAAAATCTCTCGTGTTAGCAAGATGTTTGTAATTCATATTATGAAGTTCCCTGCCATTAATTTCATTACCCGGTTAGAATGCCTTGCGGGATTCTGCTAAACGCCCTGATTTATCGCCCGTTGATTTGATAAAAATTAAGCGAATCGATCTGAAATGAAACAAGTTGTAAGGATCTTCCACTGACTAAAGTGAAAATACAATGTACTGCGTCGCCTTTTAAACAATACATCATTTAAAAGCTTTTTGAATAATGAAAAAAGGGCGAAAGGTGGGCTTAATTCGGAAAGCGTATCTCTACAAATCTAAAAACGATTTTTTTGGTTCTACGTGATTTTATTATCAAGTTAGTGACAATTGTTTCGCCTTGTAAGGGCATTATCAAACTGTTGATAATGCCCTAACTTGATAATAAAATCACGTAGAACCAAAAAAATCGTTTTTTTATTTTAACATAAGATATCATGGAGTTCTACAAAATAAATGCAATATCAATCAATCTACAAATCTACATTATGTTAAACACAGTGCAAGTTACTTAATTTTTGGCGTCTTTTTTGAATAGCCACTTTCATATCTTCGATCAATAATAAGGTCTAGATGGGACATTCCATACTTGAAAAATACTAACTTCCCTAGTGGCATCTACGTCACAAGTTTCAAAGTGTGAGTGTATTGGCCTCGTCCACAGTGAGCACGGCTTGGAATTGTAAAATATTTGTTTAAAAATGAAGAAATATGTTAATAAGAGGTGTTATGAAATTAATTATTCCTAGGATGTGGTATATTTTCGAAAACTTGTATGGAACCATAATGCTCTGCTTTACCTACTGTTTTTTTATGTATTTGTTGTTTAGTATATAATACCTTAAACGATGAATGTATATGGATATTTAAATGTAATGAAGAGTTTATAATATACAATAATATGAATGAAGTATACCAGCAAACGCGGAAAATGTCTCATTGCTATGTGAATTTATTACCGCCTGAACTTTATGTCATATTCAATCATTCGCCTCGTTCTGCTTGTCTCCTTACCTGTTAACTCGTTACTTTCCAATTGAAAATGTGCCATATTCTCTATCTGACCATTTCCAAGCCAGCGATTGAAAAATCACCGAGCATAAATTAAATTAAATGTATAACGCACATAACGTATCCATCACAAGTCTCCTTACCTAATTAACGATATCAGTATTTATGCTTCTCATGCATAAAGGGCTGAATTCAAACAAGACCAACGCTTCAAAGCGTATAAGAAATTTACAAGAAAATGACGATTTGAAGGAAAAATCAGTTGTTAATAAATATTTCAGTAAAAACATTTATTAAGTGGTTATAAATCAAGTTTTTTTATAAAAGCAATTGAAATAAATTAATACAAAACGAGCGCTTCTATCGCAAAAGTTAACAGTTAATGTTTTCGAGAAAATCGACATTTTAGTTGATTGATTAGTTCATATCGTAACAGGCGATACTAACTAATTGGCTTATTTAACAAATATTCATTCTAGTTCAGTTTTCAAATGTAATTGGTTCTTTTATGTTCGTTTTATAATTCAAGCTTGCAAATAATGTTTGCGTCCAATATAGGCTTGTAGTGAAAGTTAGATCGGCGGAAATACAGCGTAACTTTATTATGACGCACACTACTGCAATCGATGCGCTTTTTGCGTATCTGACTTATGACTGTATGCTAATTTGGCAAAATTACAATACATTTTTAAAATATTTTTTTTAAGTAATCATTAAGTTCTAAATAATAGTTTAATGGAAAACTAACTAACTAACTAACCATCACGCCATTTCCCCGAAAAGGGTAGGCAGAGAGGATAGAACTCCACACCTGAGAGATCGCTTTTCAACTGCATTCAATCTACTTTCATCCTTCTTTTCCCAACAAATTCCTTTGATACTTACACTATCAGTATGGATCTTATACTCTATCAGTATAATGCTTAATACTTACACTGTGCACCTCGTGAACTCAGCTGGAGGTCTCTCGTATTGCGTGCAAGGCAGCTAAGATCATTGCGCACACGAATGCATTTTTATTACGATTTAATTTGATATCAATACCTTTCATTTAAGCCCTCGACTGATATCAATAGTGTTAGCATTGTTTAATTCTAAATTCAAACTTATCACGGAATTTTAATAAGTTTTTGATCAAATGAAAAGAATAAACATACAGCATTTTAACTTTAGGGTACAGATTTACAATATGGTTATTAACTCAAATGTTTGTATGTGCAGGTAATTTTCCAAATTACCTTTATCCTCTGCTTTTGCATCACCTTCATTTATTATAGACTATAGATTCATATTATGCATTATAATTTATGACTCAGCCAGTAGAATCGCATTCGCTCGATGACAGTTAACACCAGGTGTCTTTATATCCGTTGCATCACTTATTTTTCCATAATATGGTTAAGAGATTTTTCGCTCTCTCTAAAAAATCACGTTGAAAATTACTACCAGGTGTACCTTTAAAATCAGTGATGTATTTTGAGGTTAGCAACTAAACCATATTTTCGTATTTATTTATTTCAAATTTTATTTTTTTTTTCTTAATGAAATACCGTCGCTGGGCAAAGCCCGTGTTGAGGTATTTATTTACAACTAACATTTGCATTTACAAGTATGATTACAATTTAAAGAACAATAAAATAATGCATTAGGTACCTTACAATTAAACTAAAACACTGTGAACTTGTATATATATATATGGCTATTTAGGTGGGGTGACTCATTTCAAAAGGCACCTCTCGGGAATCCAAATCGTAGATACAATTTTTTTTTTACGATAGGTGGCGAATTTTTTTTACATCTTTTTCATTTTTTGCATACAATGGAAGGGTGTTATCTATTTTGGGAGATTTTTTATATTATTTTTGTATCCTCGTCCATGATTGGTGCTACCATTATGAACAGCCACACAATTAATTAGGACTTATTGAGTTTTGGAGTCCATTTCTTCAGTTTTCTTGTTTTGGATTGAAATTTTTTGTTTGTACTTGGTAAGTAAGAAAATGCTGATTTCGAAATTATTCTAGTTGTAATTAATTACCACCGATATCACAGTCAAATTTACATGCAAGCTATATAAACGTGAGAAAGCGTTCAGTTAAGATAGCGCGCTAGTAGGCGGTATGTTGTGATTCATATTTTTATTAATCCCCTTTAGTAGATGATTAATCGAGTGGGTATTGATACAGAGTTGTTAAAACAAATGATCAGAGGAGAGTATCCTTTGTGTTCTGGCGCTGGGAGTATTGTGGAGCGGGCTTATTATTTGTTCCCAGTACGGGGCCCCACGGCGATACTCTGTTTGCACACGAGTGGGATAAGGTTTATGTAATCAACTGAATTAAGCATTCACATTTATTCATTACAATTTATACTTCTTTAAATATTTCAGCGATTTTTTAAATCAATTTAATTTAAACATTGGGAAAATTAAAAATCACTAAATATAGAATTATTCATAAAAATGGATTGGTTGGTAGATTCATATTCTTTCCCAAAATAACAACTCACTGTTTTTTATTGGTTTAAGTAGGACTTACTTGAACTCTGTACAACATAAAAATTGTGTTAAAGACCTTATATGTTACCTACTACGAAATACTTACTAACTTTTCCCTTATCTGCACCCAATGGTTGCATAGGGCACTGCGCAGAAAACAGTTTAAATAAAAATTGTTTAAATAATAGTATAAAATTTAGAAGATCTGTCGAAAAATTCGTTAGATCAGGTTTACAGTTGTAAAATAAGCTTTATTAAAAATCGATTATTCTTTCTCAATTCTTACACCTACTTAAAAATATCATCAAAAATCTAGATTCAACTACAGTGCATTCAGAATGTTCATAGTAGTGACTTTCAAATGTAGTAATCGAAGTAGTTTGATACTAATTGCTCCGTGATATTGGCGCGAGCATAACATGTTCCACACGCATATTGCATGCTGGATGGTCAGACTTGAACCACTCTTCACAATGTTAAATAAACTATCTCATATTTAACATGATGTATATTTATTTTATTTGAAATATTGAATGAGAATTTTTGAATTGGTTGTTCTTAAATATTAGATAGTAGGTATCTTTAATCTTTTGCATGAGGATTTTTGAAGTAAATTTTATTTTGCTTTTTTTGTAAATATAAATTTAATATTCTACTATTTTTTACTACTTCTACTTTCCTTTATCCGCATCTAATGGTACATATGGCACTGCATAGGTTCAAAACGTTAATTGTCAAGAACATTTAAAAACACAAGCTTCCCTTTATAATCCAATAACATGTTTTATGCATATTCGTTTTATTTTATTGATGATTGAAGTGTAAAAAATTTTATATTAATTTAGATAATGTAAATAAATTGTATATTTTTTCTTTCTAGATGCTGCGTATGGCAGAAAGTTTCTTGAAGGTATGTATGTAGTTTGCAGTTTACTATTAAATACAGTGAGCGCAAAAATACTATAAAAGTAGGTACTCACATATATTAACTTGTTGCAAAACCAAATTACGTACGACATTATACATTCATAATTATAATAACTAGGTAGGTACAGTATCCATTAAATAAATTAATTTAAAATACGATACATTATTTATTACTAGGTAGGTACCCTTATTAATTTATTCACCAGCTATGAATCAATAAAGCGAAATTCCACGAATCAAACAAATTCAAATATCGAACCTTTTTTCTTGTACAGTCCCGCCCGAAGCATCGGATGCCAGTCCTTCGCCCCTGGATACCTTACGTGAATCAATTTGAATAGCTGAGATTAATTGAATTTATATTTATTTATGCCCCCGACTGTAGTTACCGAACCTCTCACACGGCATATCGGCGGCGGCGGGCGGCGGCGGTACTTCGCTAAGCCATTAGCTCCTATCATCACATTGGTATACTTCAGTAAAGTACACAGTGGATCTATTGGTACACATTGGTATCTGCTGGTACATATTTGTATATATTGGTACGTATTGGTATCTATTGGTCTGTTTTTCGGCCTGTGTTTTCTGGCCACTGTGCAATTTTTCTTATAACTACTAAATAATTTAAAATACGTATTTGGTACCAATGAACAATAATCATAATCTACAATCAAGGATTTAGCTATCGCATTATGCTATACTTAAAAGTTCAAAGATATTATTCTTAAGATCCAATTACTTCCAGGACTCCGGATTAGAATCTCTAGGTGAGAATCCCAACCCAGCACAACTTGTTTCCTGCTTTCTGGCACAGTTATTTCAGACTATTTAAAAACAGCCCCAAAATTGAAATATTTTACTATATCATAAGAATTCCAATGTTTTTTAAAAAAAATTTAAGAAAACCCAAATTCTAAAAATAATTTAGTTAAAATTGGACCTAAAAGAATTCTTTGTTATTTAAAACGATATGTTGTTTTTTGCCTTATCCCCATTTTCTTCTACACTGTCTACAGTTCTTCCATAAAAGCCTTTGGGCTATAGCAAAAACAATCCGCGCTAAAGCTACCGGCTAGATGGTTACTGTGAATGGACCGACCTTCAAACACCACGCTATTTTATTTATGCTTAATCAAATCTAATGATTCCGACCGCGTCAAACAAATTACTTTGTGAAAAAAGCCCCTATTAATAGCAAACGTAATTACTGGCTTTTGGTGCATATTTCGATTTATATTTCCGGGTTTCATCACTAACCGTGCGTTGATGTTTTTTGCGTGGAAATATTTTTGACTCGAGCTTTCTGCGCTTCAAAGGCGAATATCGCATGTATTATTTGTTTTATTAGCAATTTCGTTTTAATTTTCACTTACACCAATCATTATCATGCAGGTTGACATGTCTTGAAACATGAACCAATTAAATATCGATTCACAAATCACGACTTGATTTTTGGCGGTGCGGAGTAAAAATGTTTTTTTGTTTGGTTGCTGTTTAATGATAACGGACGTAATGGTTCAGACCTTTTTTGTGATGTTTGTTTAGTGGTTCTATACGCGATGTGGACCTAACTAGCGTGTGAGCGGGGCGTGCATGCAATATGATGAATTCACCGACAAGGGCGGTGCCTTTTGACCGAATCTCGAGTCATAGGATTCTCAAAGATTTTACAAACGTAAACTGGCACTTTAAGTTCTCAAACTATTTAAACAAACATATCAAACACATAACTATTGTTACAATATTTATGGTTTTTGTAATATACATAATATTATAACTGTTCTGTCATAATCTCTTTAAAAAATTCAAAGATACATATCTACTTAAAAAATATTTCATGTTTTATGGCGAGGGTTCCGATCAGCATCAGTAAATTCTAAAAAATAATAATTAACCAATTATTTCGATAGCGGCGTTCGTTTTCACTAAAAAACACAATATATACTTATATATTTAATACCAATTTAATAATGACGACTTTCATTTTTCAGGAATATTAGGCGGAATTTTTTCTATGAATAAAAACTACTTGAGTAGGTACTGAATAATATTAATTTAGAACCGAGTTCCTAAAGGTACGTTAAGGTAATGGTAATGCATTTCTCGTATTATCACATGTAAATTTATTAAAATTAAAACTGCATTCTTTTCTCCTGTTACACGTAAAGTATCCTTGATTCCATATAAGACTCTGCTAAATCAATAATTTGCTATAAACTAGTTCTAATTTACATTGCAACTTGTAATTCTCCCTTATCAATCTATTTATAGATGAAGTTAATCGTGATTTCCATATATTATACAGTTGGCGGGTTCTTCTATACTTCCTCTAGTTTTTCATTCTGTTATTTATATGCAGCTGTATACAAAGTATACCTAAAGTTTGTATTATAAAGCTTTAATTTATTTCAATCCGAGTAGTGAAAACTTTTTTATTCATTTCTTGAAATGAATATCTTGTTCGCTCACTGAATGTATAAGCGAAGTGGCATTAAAAAGTGTTTTGTGATAAACGAAGACGTAAAAGAAGAACTAACATTGCAACGTAATGTAATTATGTGCAATGAACGCATTGCACTTTTATACAACCAATTTCAAAGATTTATGAGAACAGAAGACAAACAACAGAATCAACGCAAATATTTTCGTTTTTCAATGTCGTTTCCGACAGAGTTTATTTTATACCCGCGCGTGTGAATCAGATAATGTAATTGAACTGTAATTTGATAAGGATCCTTTAGTTTTTTTCTTTATGATGTCTATTTGTCTTTGTTTAATAATAGTGTCTCATGAACTTAACGATAATTGAAGATAAAATTAATTCTTTTTTAAAAAATAATGTAGATAATTTGTTTGTTAAATTACATTAAATTTATAAAGAAAAAGTATTTTTATTGGGCTTCTGTTTTGATATCAGCGTTACAACGAGAAAATCAAATTAAATTCATGGTTGTATGAAAGCACTTTAATCTTTTTAAATGTCATCATCATACCATATCCGCTCCCTATGTGGAGCATATGGAATCCACCAACTGCCTCCAGGCCAAGCGATCGGCCGCCAGCTCCCGTGCATCCTCCCAAGTCAAGTCCACGTCCCGCAGATCTGACGCAAACTGCCGACGAATTGTCAACAGTGGATGACCAGGACGCCGAGAACCTGATACCTTGTAAAATAGGCAAGCATGGTTAAGGCTCTCGGGAGGCATACGTAGTATATGACCTAGCCAGCCGAAACGCCTTTGCCGGATGACAGTAGATACCAAGGGTTGCTGTGTCCGTTGCCTCACCGCTGTGTTCCTTCTTGGTCGAGTCGACCTCAGGGGTCGCAAGGCAACCGCCCGCAGACCCCAGGCCTCGGAAGCGTAGGGCTAATCTCCTTGCCTTCATAAATTAACTGATTACTAAACTCCTGCTTATTTAAATGTATAAATCGATCAATAACAATTTTATATTTTAATGAGTTTTTTGCAAGGAAGATACATTTTGTAATACTACTTTATAAACTTTAATGTCATACATATTCAAAATTACCCCTTATATTCAAAATTACCACTTATATTCAAAATGACCACTGTCAGACATGGTACGCTTTCCTATAAATTTTAAGAATTTTGTATATTGCGAAAACTTTTAATTGGCCAAAACGCATTTACTGATAATTAAAAACTGCAAAAACTTTATAGCTTTATGCTAAAATATTGTAAAAATAATAAAATACGTTTTTTAGTCAATAATATTTCATTTCTGAGATAAAGTGAAGTTCACAGTTCCAAATTACGTTTAATATTTGAATAAATGAATAATAAATCCGCATTCTGGAGGTAGTTTGTGTATTTTACAATAAAATTTTAATTTTTGAGTTTTATTTGTAGTTTTTGCATTGACAATGAGCTTTTTACGACTTTGTCCGCAAACAAAACACATTACTGGGCTAAAATAATCACTTTTATTTTGCTGCACGTATTTATCATCGCCACTTAACTGAAACCTTTCTGATTTTTTAAAAAATTAATTACTTCGAAACAAAAAACCTTTTTTGAAATTTTAAGACTTTAATCTGTGAGTTTTATTGTTTTCGCTGTTCATACACGAATATCCTTTTTCTGGTAATGAATGGCTTATTATATTTAATATATTCATATAAATGTAAATTAAAGTGTTATGCAAACTGCTTTTGTTCAGTAAGACACTCTACGCCAAATTACTACCTACCAAAAATGACTACTGTATTCGTGTTTGAACAATTTTTGTATCAAATTAGTACATAATTAAATTTGCATATCTATGATAACATTTTTTGAAATGCGTTTCTAAAAACGAGTACTAGCATAATATTTATAGAAAATATGAAATAATTACAGAAACACAGAATGTTTCACTATATTTTGAACAATTTGCAGCTCAGTTTATTAACTTTCAATGAAAGGAATTTTCTCTAAATGCACTACACATTACCAGGTAGGTACATATTATTCTGAAAATCTGAAACACACTCATAGAATCTTAGCGTCCCGGTTGTTTTTATTATTTATGATTAAATATGATGAAAATGATTTTTATTGCTACAAAAACAATCTTTTATGAGAGGCTTTTGTTATATTTAGGCTACATTTATAAACGTAAATTTTATTAATACATACTTTTTTCTTATTTTCTACGTGTTCAAACTAACGTATCTTTGCCTTTCTTATAATAATTAGTATCCCGATAAATTATGCTTCAATATTTATAAAATTCATTTCAAACACCCAAGGTCCTTGTTTACTAATCATAGTTTCTTGTATCACAATACAAATTTACGCATTACAATAAAAAATGGTTTCCTTATGGAAAAGCGGTTATAATTATTCTCCTATTCCGGGAAGTTAATCGGTTTTGTATTATTAGCTATTTATTTTTTTGTGAATAGACGCCACATAATTTGGGTAGGAAACTGGTTACCCTCAGAACTAATTGATTGCAAAGCATTTGCGGTTTAGACCGGTCCAAGTTAATTTCACTTTACGGTAGGTTGTTCTTGGGCCGTCCGATTTGCTAAGGGCTGAGGCTGGTAAACAACACATCCCTCTTGGCTCACCTGTTTTTAGTCAAAAATATTAACAATGTTCATCAATATGTTTTTTAGTTTTTCTGATCAGTTAAACTGAATACAACTTTAAAAAATCACACTTATCGTTACTGTTACTGAGCAATCTAAAAATTATTGTTTTTTTGAACGGAACAATGCGATAAATATCATTGACCATTTTTCATCTAAGCAATTCTCTTAGTTGTTTTTTACTAAAGAAATATTCAAATTCTTCATATCAGGTTGGTCACAGAGTACTGACAGTGAAAAATTTAGTGACTCCAAACAATTTTCGAATAATCCATATAAAATTTAGTTGTAATTTTTCTTTAAAGGGGTTCTTGTCGGATTTTAAAGTTTTTAACTGTCCGCCTCGTAGTATAGTGGTAGCGTATTTGGCTACCTGGCATGAGATCGCGGGTTCAATTCCCGTAGGGAGTCAACATGAAATGTTTATTTACATGTGATTTTTATATCAATATTTCATGTGTGATACCTTGGACTGGTTCGGAAGCGTATGACTGATTATCTTACCTTCATGTTATAAAATTATCAAGAAACACTGTACTTGGTGTATACTGATGCAGTGCCCTATGCACCATTGGGTGCGGATAAGGGAAATTAGTTTTTAATTGTACCTAATTATTTGATGGAATTTATCAAATCCCTATGATTTTATATCGTAGAAAAGATCGCAATGAATGATACCGCTTTACTTTTTAAAAATTTTGCCTACTGTTTTGTTTATAAATATAATAATTACGTTTTTCAAAATTCTTTACCTAGATTCTAAATGTTTGCTTTAAAACGCAAATTGATTTATAGTTTTTCTCCGGACGTTTTTCTTTAAAAGTTAACATAAGTAGAACAACCAAGATCACCTCTTTAAAACGTTAAGAATATATAATCAAAATTTAATTAAATTAAATATTGTTGAAATTTAGTGAAATTTGAAGAATCACGATAAGTGATCGTGCGGAAAATATCGATCTGTCGATAAAGCGCCTAATAAAAAGCTCTATTGGAAACAAACCGTTCCATCTCATGATTTTACATTTATAAATAGAAATATTATTCTGTTTTTAGCGGATCTTATTTAAAAAATTAATATGTTTTATTAATTTAACGGGCGTACCTAGCTCCCAATCTCAGTTAATTTGAGCTGTAAAAAGAATACGATAAATTTACTTTTTTAGCAGAAGATTGATAGATAGCACCTAATTATGTTTTTCTTTAGTTGAATGAAGTATTTAAACCGTTTTTTTTCGAATCTCTGAAGGTACATTATTTTAGTGTTAATAGAAAAAGTGCAATTTATTTTACTATCCGATAATGAGAAGTTACTAAGTTAAGATAATTATGTGCATATCACAGCAACACAATAAAGTTTAACACTTTTTTTCTGCATTTCGTTCCTAAATTCTAATTGTGATGAATGTAAATAGTTAATATTATCACACGTTTAATTCAAGTTATATTATTAAAAAATATTTGTATGGATTTTAATACAATAATCTTAACTAGTTAGTCAAGAAAAGTACTGTTGAATAAACAATTTCGGGTGTAAAATTAACTTACCAAAGCTATTTACTCAACAATCGGTCGTAAAATTAACCATTTTATGAAAATTGTTTTTCTTGAACAATGTTTATAGTATAATTAACTGTCTTTATAGTTAAAGCGGATTCATTATAATGATTAGGTATACCATAAAAACATTACTTTTAATTTAGACAAGATCAAAAGGCTTGCATATTATTTATTAATGAATATTCTTGTTTGTTTGTGTTTATTCAAATTTATAATAACACGTTACCGCCTCGAGTCTACATACAACACTGAACACAGTCACTTTTCCGCTAAAAGAAGTACCAAGCCGTAGAATAACATTGCGCAACAGATTCAAATAAAAATTAAACTAGTAAATTTTCAATAAAGACGTATCTTTCTGTCCATTACCTTTAGGTGACTCGATAATATTCACAATTCGTAAAGTACATTTCGGGTTCTGGTAATGGATCAAATAATTTAAATAGATCTTCGCTTTGTGGAAGACCGCCGTTAGAGTCTCGTACAACTGTTGATGAACAATGGCCATCAATAATCTTTTCATTTTATTCGTATCACAGCCTCTTATCTGCGATTTTATCAGATCCCATCGGGTTGTGATCTCCTATTAAAACGATACTGAATGGATTCTGTGGCACACGATACACTGGACTTACATTTTATTACAATAGGCAGGTGAATGATTCGTCAATTAGTTATTGAAATATAGTTTATTATATAGAGGTTTATTAATATCACATAGAATATTATCCTCTGAAGATTGTACGTTTGATCTACTTGCTTTCTAACGATGTCAGCTGGACAGATGTTCTCGATTATAATTTTATATTATCAGAAAAAAGGTTTTCCGAAAAAAATATTTTCGTAAGACGTGCTTTTTATAAATACTTAGATTTTTTACAATGCCGCATGCATTTTCTATCGAGAATATATTGGTATAAGCTTGGGAAAAATAGTTGGTACACACATAATATACTCTTACGTATGTACAATAATGTTTGTTTTGTACGTTATCTTGTCAAGCTAATATAACTAACTGAATTTAAAAATGTAATAATTACAGGGTTCGTCATTAAGCGGTACATTAATGTTTAGAAACATCGAGAATAGCCACTCAGTTTGTATGTTAAATGTGCTTTAAACGTATTTAACTTTTAAATCGGTTAATTAGCGGTCTTAAAGGAAATATTAATGGTTAAATACCATAGAACGTTCCTCCATCATAAATATGTTCCACGATTTTTTATTACAACTAGTATGGGGCTCATATATGTATCATTACAGTCCTAGACGTTTTAACATTAACAGATTTAATTTTATTGGTCTTAACTGGCCCAAATTGATCATAGGGGCACTACTTAGAATATTTTTCCATTTTTAAATTGTTTTTTTTTATTAATTAAGTACAATTTGTTCATTTTTCAAAAATTATTTATTATATTTTTGACCATTTTTGGTTCGATTCCGGTAGGGGGTAGGCATAAATATTTATTTAAATGTGATTTTCATAATAATATTTAGGCTTTGAACTGGTTCTGAAGCGACTGACCTGACTGATAATCTTACCGTCATGAAAAACATATCAAGATACACTGCACTCGGCGAACCAATGCAGTGCCCTATGCACCATTGGATGTGGATAAGGGAATCTAGAAGTAGTGATTTATTAAATTATTTTAACACAACTAATAAAAGTTAAATAAAATTACTTGGTAGACTTTAAATTTTCGTTTTGTAAAACTGTTACCAATCTTAAGATGCCCGTAGCAGGGTGAAAGCGCTAACTGGTCAAACAAGCAAATGCGGAAGTGTACCAAGTAATTTTATTTTACTTTTATTAGTTACCTATATTAAATAATGAAATCATGGAATTTCACCAAGTAACGTCAATAAAAAATATAAATCAAATTATATTTATTTATTTAGCCACGTGAACGAGCCAGGAACACAGAGGAATAACAGGGGGGAACAATGTCAAAAATACCCAGGCTTTAGAAGAATAACTTTTGATTAATGTGGCGTTTGTGGATGTTTTGTTTTTATTTAAAACATTACCTGCATATTCCGGTAAACATTGTCTATTTTAATTCTAGTTATTAAACATTCCTAATGAACAATATTTCTTATTTTAATAACAGTGTGGTCAATGTTTAATAATTCGTTATGTTTTTTTCCTTCTACTTATTAGATTACCTATTTACTAATGCTTTGTACGCTTACTTCAACGCATTTATTTTTACCTATAAGTTTTTTTAAACTGAAAACCTGAACTGGAGTTTAACTTTTTGTATTGATAAAGCTACATAAGTCATAAGTGCAAAGTGTATTTTATTAAGGCTATCAAATAGACAAGCAATTAAAGTACAACAGTTTGTATCTTCATAGTCTCAAGCAAGTGTCATACCTTAAATGATTTACGAGTTATGTATATTGCTTATTAATGTATATGTAACATTATAAGTGGAATATTTTATGCAGGGTTTATCATAACCCCCAATCTAGTACACTTCCCTCGCTTCCTGCAGTTTGTCATGTGCACCCGACACTGTGCATCGTACACTTACAGATTTATATAATTTTACAGATATCAAAGAATTCGTGGACCTTTTAAAAAATCTGAAGTATTTATTTACGACTGATCATCTTACCTTCGTGTAGTAAAAAAGATCACGAGACACAGCGCTTGGTGTACCAATGCAGTGCTCTATGCACCATTGGGTGCGGGTAAGAGAAATTAGTAGTAGTTGAATTTATCTACGAATAGAAATGTTTTAATTTTATATTTATAGTTATTTTAAAGTTAAACGTTTTTGTAACGTTCCTTTACTTTTTGTTTATCCAATTGCTGAGTAATTTTACCCCAGTGGACATTGGCGTGTTTCTACTGTTATGCCATAATACATATAAAGGTATCTATATATTTTGATTATATATACCAAAATTTAAGTCTATATATCTCCAAACAAATAAAAAACATATCTAGAAAAGTGTATCTCCGACCATATTTTTACAATGACAGAGACTTATCACAAAATGCTAAATGATTTTTTCCGCCGTTATAAAATCATGTACCGATTTTCCCGACTGTCACAAGATAAACTTTTTAAATAAAGGCGTTGTAATTATGAATTTGCATTTTGCATTATTTGAGTACTTACCCATACTTATATTTTACACCGAACACACTTCCATTGTTAATTTTTATTTATTTGATGAAAAATCGATAAAAACAGCCACTTATATATTTTTTAAAGTGTATTTTGTAACCTTCAATTCTAGAGCGATACTAAGTAGGTTTCAAAAAGTTCGAAGATTATCATTTTCATCTCTTTTTTAACTTGAGGGTTACAATGTGCTAGACGGAGAAGCAATGTCTCACTCAGCTGGATACTTGATTAAGCGATGTCACGGACTCCTTCCGTTCATCTTGCACCACAATTCGGCTGTTCTAATCCCATTCGCTACCAGTTCCAGAATTAATTTCAGTATTATCACGCCACAATGGTCAAGACACTCATATTTTATTCAACACCGCGTATTATTGAACATTTGGTTCTTCAAACATGATAAGGTACACATTACCATATTTATTTTTAAAACCCTCAATTATTTCAAGGAAATATAAAAAATTATCATGAAGTTATTGCAGTAAAAACACAAAACCGTGAATTTTGAAACTGGTAGAAGCCCACAAGATAATTAAATGTTGTTTCTAAAATTATAAGACATTTAACAGATCTGTACCTACCATTTGAAGTCATACTATTATTTCGTCATATTTATTAGAAGAAAAATACCAGTATTGAAGTTTATCGAATTCATTTATATCCATTATTAGGATATTTATAGGTACCTATTTCATATTTTTTATTTACGTTTTATTACAAATTGTTCATACCAATCAACACAGTTCAGAAGTTAACACTTAATCACAATACTTTTTATTGACTTTTTAATAGGAATTTTTTTATAAATGAGAACGAAGAATTGATTCATGGTTATCATTAAGATTCATAATTTTCAGTGATTGCTTTTCTATTTTTTTGACTAATATGGTCCTAAAATAACGACTACCAATATAATATTATATACATGCAGTACACACTCTTCTACATTTATTTCTGAATCAGAAGTGGTACGCATTTAAACAAAAATTCACTCCTAGATCTCTGACTATCATTGGAATCGTAGCCTTTAAAGCGTGGTGGAACCGGTACCACTTATCGGACATATTGATACCGTTTGCTTATCGACTTTCCTGGGGATAGCTAGAGGATTGACACCCGGCAGTAGGTACTAGGTTTGTTAGAAGTCGAAGGAAAGAGTCACATTCGTATGGAGATGGTACTTGAAAACAAGAGCAGGTACGATGGTGAGGCAATGTGGAACAAGCTATTTGCAGGGCAATCAAAATTTTCAAAATATTATGAAGAGAAGAACAATGGAGGGAAGGAAATGTGTTTTTGTAAATTTGTACATACCATAGTTCAAAAGCGGATAATAGCAAATTTTTGGGATGTAAAAATCATTCTTTCTAACGTATTTTTGCTGGAAAATCTGACAGTGTTTTTGCAATCAAATCTGGATTTTTTTCCCATGACGTCTGCAGGCGATTACTAGTAATTAATATAATTCAGATAAAATTAAAGTAATTGCTTGAAAATACTTACCTTCACTGTCAATGCATAGATGGCGTATTCAACGCGAACGGGGATGGTTTTCGAACACGTAGCATATAAGGAAAATAAAAAATATTCACTGGTGTTCGTATTCGCTAAAATAATAAGCGGAGCGGGAAATTTTGTAATACGTCAAGTGGTTACTTAACCCAGCTAATAACAGGTAAGTCCTGTAAATGCTTGAATATCCATATACCCGAGATTGAAAAAAGCTTCTTCATCTCTGTAGAGATATAAAGCATTGCATTTAAAGGTATACACACCAAAATGAAAACAGTCAGCGCTTTACAGAAACAGTTATGAAAAAATATTTTACTTAAAAAACTACCATTTTAAAATGTCTTAAATCACATTTTGTTTAACTCAAGAATATATTTAATTTTGTTTCAAAGCTTGGCTGGTAATTTGATTAGGGACATTCATCATCATATTCAAAACACTAAATCCTGCTAAAAATTGAGTCTCCTAAAATACTTAGGCGCTTACCTTCCTTTTAAAAAATGCCCCATGACTCTGAGTACTATCGTGATGGATAGATGAATGCTAAAATAAATATTATGTAGCCAGTGGCAGTGAACTAAAAGAGGATTTCTCCTGTTTATATTCTCATATTATATGCTAGTGATTGATGTATTCGCCTCTGGAATATTTATATGCCGGAAGGAATATGATCGTATTTGCATTCAGCAGTACCCACTCTTACTGATAACAACCAAGTTAATTGAATGTTTATGTTTAAACTGATACGTTTACCTCATTTCCTCATGCCAAGATGGATGCTTCATACATAAATTACTCTGAAGACGTTCTTAGAATATTATAATTATTTGCAAAATTAAATCTGCAAAGAGCGTTTGAATTTTGGTAATCCTAAATAACATGTTTTACCAACATTTTGAACGTGTACAAATACTTGTAGACAAATTACTGGATTATACCCATGCTGGTCTGATATCAGATATTATTCTGTCTCTGTTGGGATATCAATAACATGTTTTACGTTAAAAATTATTAAGTTGAGTGTGATTTGAAGTGAAATTTCAATCATAATAACGTAACCCATTTTTTTTAAACTTTATTCACGACTAAGCCGAGGATTTTATTTCTAACTCTTTCATGATTCCTGTTTTGAATCAATTGGTGCTAGTATTATTTAAAATTATATTTAAATATCTAAAGATATAATCATTAATTTAATGAAACAAATTATCCAAGATAAAGAATAATTCTAATGTATTGTTATTAGAAAAAACTAAAACTACTAATAAAGAGCAAACATAAGATAAGGTGTATTAGAAAACCAATTTGTATATTTTTTATACAAGTTATACTTAACTGACGAATTTATTTCTAATGGAGTGCCTTAAATTTATTTATTTATTTTACTGGTAATTCAAACATGTTACAATATTTTACTATAAATAGATTGGAACATCAGCCATTACATATCTATATTGTACATCAAGTTACAGAATTACACAGAATGTTTTTTTAAAATTACACGAGACATAAAATATAGGTAAAGTATAAAATAACAAAATTACAAATTTACTTATTTCAGAAGCTACTTGCATTCAAAATCTTGCTAAATTCACTACGACTATTACTAAAATATCATATATCAATATTTACGTTCATTTCTATGTTATTGTAGAATCTTAACGTGATAATGAGTTGAAAAAAGCAATTTTGCAGTAGCATTAGTACATCGAGAGTCTAAATAATTTATAACATGAAAGCAATGTCATAATTCTTACGCTTCAGCACCAGTTCAATGTATAACATATCAAATATTTTGCAGAAGTGATTCTACATTTTGACAAAGCCACTTTCATCTTTGTATTAGAATATCTAATAACGTTAGTCTATCTTACGTTTTTCAGATATTATTGATACCCCAACAGAGACAGAGAAACTCTGGAAGCGAATGTGGGTTATCTAGGCGTTTACAGGGCTTATGACTTGTCATTGGCTGGGTTAAGTAGCCACTTGATGTACTACAACATTCTCCATTCCGCCCATCATCTGATAAGCATATATATGTCAAATTTTGGAACTGATATATATTGAACTCGTCTATGTCGTTCCGCATTACCGAAATTTTCTATGCCGGTGTCATCTGTTGAGAAGATTGTTAAGCATTTTTTGGCAATCATCTTTATTAGTGTAGGTAAGGCTCTAGCCCAGCCAATGACAGGTCATGAGCCCTGTAAACGCTAGATAACCCACATTCGCTTCCAGAGTTTCTCTGTCTCTGTTGAGATATCAATAATAACTGATATCAGCCCAGCATGGGTATAATCCAGTAATTTATCTACAAGTATTTGTATACATTCAAAATGTTGTTACATTTTTTCTTTCACGAATCTCTGGATATCATTACATACCTCGCGGTGGCAGAACCATGGTACCTCCCGTTTACAGTGAAGTCGTGTGACGAACGACATCGATCTTATCTCCATAATAATTAAGATGATCCTATTCAGACGTACTGAGAGGCGCCTGTTTAATTATTCACAGTTATCCATTTCCTGCCTTCTAGAGTGAGAAAATAAGACATGCTGTGACAACCTACGACAGTAATTACCCAGAAAATATCTTTTTTAAAGTCAGTTTGGATATGAGCACTCTATCACCCCTTTAGAAATGCAAATGACCAATTCAATTTGTCAAAGCTTATTAAAACTTACCCCATTTATTTGATTGATTACACCAATGCAGGCTAATTATACAATAATGTCATAATTACTCGAAATTAAATGAAATCATCATCAACTTAATTCATATTTATAGTCATTCATAAAAATAAAAAATAATTATATATCATACATAGTTGAGTAATTGTATTTTATAAATATTTTCAACGTTCGCATATTTTAATACCTATTTTAAAAATTAAAAAAAAAAATTGTATTATTAATTTTCCAAAAATGTTTTTTAAATATGAATTTCATTTCAATTTTCACACAAGATGATATTAGTGAAACGTAAATGATTTAGTTAAAGATATCTACCATACAAAGACCCTAAAGTTCTGGGTGGAATAAAAATTTAATTGTCTTCTTTTGTGTTTCTAGCTAGACATTGCAAAAACTATCATATTAAATATTATTATAATATATAGAAAACATTTGAAAGTGGTATTGTTTCTTATAAATCATATTTATATACATGTGATATTTTGTATTAATATTTCAGGTGTAACTTCACCTTGCACTGGTACTGATGCGAACGACTAATCATCCTACCGTCATTAAAACGATCAAGATACACTGCACTTCTTGGAGTAAACCAATGCAGTGCCCTAAAGCACCATTGGGTGCGGATAATGGAAAATAGTAGTAGTAGTACTTTTTCGTGATGCAATAAAATGCATTTGCCAACTAAGTTACTGCAGATGAATGGTTCGTGAAAGCGTTACCTTTCCCTTAGAATTGCACCTTACTGAAAAAGTTAATTGTCAGTACTCACAATGTCATATGAAATTTAGCCAGTATTGTAACTGAATAACATATTCTAGTTTTGTGAGCCGTATCTCTATAGTTCCCAGCTTCCCATGCACCAGATGTCAGGATCACGAATTTAGTACACGATTCATACTAACTTGTACTATTTTGGAAACCAGAGTTATACTTAACTCATATAGGATTGTAATTGATAACATAATGTGTATCAGTACGGCGGGCCCTCCGTAGAGTAATGACTACGACGCTGAACTCACGATACGGAGGTTTCCGGGTTCGATTCCCCGGTGAGAACACAGAAAATCAATAAAGTGTGGTTATCATATAAATGATAATGTGAGTGCATTCATAATCAGCCGATCGGGTTCGGTACCACCACCTTCATCGGGTAGTCTAAATGAAAAAGGACGATAAAATTTAATTAATTCAAAATTAGAATTCATGTGTACCAATTTCATATATAGGATGTGAGGCGGATTGGAAATAACATTGTATTGTACAAATTATTGGAGAATAGTTGAGTATGAGGGGGGGGGGGGGGATGTTCTCCATATTTGTAGATTTATACGTGACAGGTCGGTATAATGAGGTATGAATTTTAGGGTTGGGCGAAATATCATTGTTTTAAGTAAGTTATTGTGTTGGGGGTTGATAGGGTTTGAAGAATAATCACGTGATAGTGAAATTAATTAATAATTAGCATTATTACGATAAATTTGAATGAAATGCAAATCTTTGATTTGATGCGACGTCACAAATTAAGAAGATATTAAAATTGGTGTAATTACTCGAGATGTCCTGACGTCATAAACTGCCATATAACGAGCAAATTGAAGTGATAACTCATGGTTTTGGTTAGATAATCATACGGTAGTGTGTAGAATTAGTTTGATTGTTTAGAGAAGTGGGGTTGTGTGGTCGGTTTGTTGGGGAAAAGGGAGTTTGTTTTGGGGTGGGGAGTTTGTTGAAGTTGGGGGGGGTGGGGTAACAAGATACAGTTACTTGTAGTGGTATAGGTGTTGGGGGTGAGCTCAGTATTGTAGTAATACTGTCACGTTGTTTGATCTGATGAGATATAATGAGTGATGGGTAGATGTGTTGTCAAAACCGGTGTTTATTAATATTACAACAGCGAGTATATGTATACTCGCCATTTTATTAAGAAGGTTTGCATGATGGTGCTCCCGATTCAATGACGCCATATATTTCAAAATGTAGTTCATACAAATAGTCATTAGTAAATGTATACGAAATCAGACTTCCGTACAATAAGTAGTTACGTAATTATCAAATATTTATAAATGTTATTCGCAATATTTATACTGAACAACCGTAGAAGGAAGGCATACTGCGAGTTATTTTGTTAACAGATTAAATATTTTACGCGAATAAATTATAACAGTTATCAAATTAGCGGTATCTACAATGAGCGAGCAAGCCTTAATTTATATCATCAATCAAAATGTGTTTTTTTTTTATACATGCAATTTTGTAAAGTTACAGTTGCTTCTGATTCTGTTGCACAAATATGTACATTCATTGTAGGGTAATAAATTTCCTAAACATCCGCACGCAACGCAGATCTTAGATCACGCGTACATTGTTTAGAGTTGCATCAATTAGCGAAAATATAACTTTTAGAGAGCACGGCTGCTTATTTTTCTATAGAAGTGATGTGACCATTTATAATTATTGTCAACATTAAATAGCAACTGAACACGCGGTGACATTTTTACATGAAGAAACAATAGCTTTGGTCATTATATTGTTAGCAGTGGATATAGTGCCTCGCGGTGAAAGCAATATATAATAACACAAACAGAACAAACACACATGGTATTTATAGAATTAATTTATAACATAATAAATACCAAAGCGTTATTTTAAACAAACATCTCAATTTCATAATCACACACTTCAGTAACCAACAATAATTATATGTAGTGTAAAAGCGTGTGTAACACCAGAGTGTGGGGCAATAACGGACACAGCAACCCTAGGTATCTACATTGTTTCATCCGGCGAAGGGCGTTATCGGCAGGTTAGGCCATATACTAGCATATGCCTCCCGAGAGCCTTAACCATGGCTTGCCTGTTTTACAAGGGACATTCAGTTTCACGGCGTCCTGGTATGGTCCACTGTTGACAATTCGTCGGCGAGTTTGCGTCAGAGCTGGGAACGTAAGACTTGGACTTGGGAGGATGAACCGGGAAGCTTGGCGCCGATCGCTAGGCCTGGAGGCAGTTTTGTGGATGTCCATTTGCTCCACATAGGGACGCGTATATTGGTAATGATGAAAGCGGGGTAACGTGAACAATAATTTGCAAAAACAGTTGAGATACTTGTATACTTTCAAAATAAATATAAAATGAAATAATCAAAAACAATCAACAATTTTATTTGCCAATATGGTCTCATAAAAAAGTTTTTACCTTATTCTGCTTCTTGCTCAGCCATCTTCATTCCAACGTTTAATTCCTTCACACCTATAATAACAGTATTTTTTTAGTATTGAACATAGGCCCTATCCTTTTTTCTTCAATACGTCTCTATCCTGAAGGTCACCGCTATGCGTCATCACTGTATTCCTGCACACAATGCCCATATGTCAATCAGACCACCTTGTTTTTTTGGTCTCTCCACATTTCATTGACCCGTTCTAGGTCGCCATTCCAGCAACGAAAAGTTTAACGATTACGTTAAATAGAGGACTAAATTTTCGTTCCCGACAAAATAGTCAACTGGCTCAATTTGACCCCATGCATGGGTGAGGATAAGTGATCCTACCCTACTGGGGCTTATGAGTTGATAGTCTATGGTTAGTGCTTTTCATAGGCAAATAAAAAAATCATAGCAAATACTAAAAGGAGTCAAAGTAACATAAACAACCAACGGAATCTTGAATGCACGATGTTTAGAAATAAAATTTATTAAGTAAAAAATTATGCGTACATAGACAAACTTGAAAAATTCGGGGCACCAAATATCAAGCCAAACAACAAGTAGGTGTCCAATTTCTAGCCATGTTCAAGAAACCTCATATTAAATTTTGACTTAAATTGACCCCTTTCTCCTAACTCATTTACACTTACATATATCACTTTTTTAAGACTTATTGACAAATACTTAATTGTTTGTTAATCTCAATCACATAATTGCGTAATTAAAAATACGACGAAATACGGATTTTTTACTTTTAGCATACAGACGTAAAAAAACGTATATTTTACAACCCTTATACGCTGGAAGTAAAAAAACCCCATCGAAAACAATTCGTAAAAAAAACAAAATATTTGGTTCCAATATAGAGAACCGTATATTGAAATAAGAAAAAATATTAATATTCATGTATTAATTAAAGACCCTAGGTAAAACCCACTTAGGTACAGAACGAATCTAGAATTTGAAAGGGGTTCTCTAAATTTCGTAAATCACTTTTCTTGGGTTTTCCATAGATAAATGTGTAGTGAGGCTACCTCTATCGGCGTGGCAGGTACGAAATTGAATTTAGAACGTCAACTTGAGTGCATATTCACTGAGTGGACGCCATTGGCCAATTCGATTTACACACACCAACACATACTATCAAAGGGTAAAAGGAGAGGTTTGAAAAAAAAAAAAGAAATATCTACCCATGTGTAAAATGTTTTTAATGAATAAAATAAAAAATATGAAATAAACCGCTTTCATTTTTAGCTTATAATAAAGAATTTTTTTTCATGTACATTTGTACAATGTACAATTTTTGTTGAAAGACTTCATTTTTAGTTTTCACATTAGCTCCATAGCTCCCCCGTCACATTAAAAAAACATTCTTAACTACAAAAACTAATGCTATGGCTACTTTTCTGTACCCTTACTCAATAATATATAGTGTGCTGCATTGGTACACAAATTGCAGTGAATTTTAATCATTTGTTACATGTAGGCAAGTTGTCGAAGGTGTAAGTATCATATAAAATATTTTTATGTGAAAAACCACGATAAAATATGTATCTAAAACTAAAAAAAAAAAAACTAACCATCACGCCATTTCCCCGAAGGGGTGAAATGGCAGTCAGAGAAGATAGAACGCCACACCACTCTGTCCTGGCACACTTCTCTTCTCTTCAGGAAGCAAGAGAAATATGTATCTAATTATTTTATATAGACCTCTTCTCGGGAATCGAGCCAGCAACCTTATGCATAGTAGCCGAATTCCGTAACCTCTGCATCAAGAGGCAGATATTAATACATATGATTAAATTTATAATATGTTTGTGGCTAGTGGTAGCGTTAAAGAATCAATGAGTTTAACGATAATTGGATCGACAAAAGTGTAATCGCATGCGTTGTGTGCTAGTTCCAAAAATATATACTTTCATACTACTTATTTAAATTTAAATACTTATTTCTAGTACAATGTTAATCCGTTTTATCGTATTGCCAGACCTTAAGATGAAGGCAATCTCGGACAGTAGGAAGAAATGGAAACTCCTTATCAGAAGGGCTCTTTATTCGCTCTGAGAAATACTTAAAAAGTTATTAGGTTTATTCAAAAGGGCCGAGACCTCACTTAGAGGGGCGGCCCGTACATTCCTCCCCTTTTACATTTGTACTAAAGATATAGGTACCATAGGCACACCCTAGATAGAAAGAGAGTTCACGTTTATACAGTCCGGTGGACTTTAATCAATTTGTCGAGTACCTGAGGGGAATGGAATGTAGAAATCATGCCAATACACCCTGTATTTGAAAAAAAATACATTTCTGTGAAATATCGCAAGGCTGACCATCAAATAGTTTTGTTTTTTATACTAATCTTTCATTTGAAATTTTTCTTGTATAATAAATACTAAATAAATAAATATTTTTTTTTATTTCGTTAATTATTAACCTATGCTAAAACTACCTATAAGTAAAACGCCGTTATCCCGTATACAATTTTTTAGCGGCACCAAAGTATACAATTCTATATATTCTAAACATGTTTTTTATTGTACCTTAAAAGTTTATTATTACAATAAAAATTACGGTTAGAAATTAATACATTGTGTATTTAACAAAGTCTATATTTCTAAAAAAAGATTAAAATAATTTCATCGATTTTATTTATGCATTTATTTTTAATTTCTCATCAATACCTACAGGGATACCAACTACCTACATTATTATTTAAAAATCGGTCGTATATTGTAATATTTACGTTGCATCCACAAAAAAATGTATCCGGTTCTTAATTTAAAATAAATAATAAATGAAGACACCGTTAAAGCACTTATGATTTCTATTCATAACAGTACCACTACCTGTCTTTTCTTCTTGTCTTGTGTTTTTCGTGAAATTTAACACAAAGGAATATGATTGGCACTTTTGGAGGATATCATCAATCCCCGTAAGATTCTACTGACAGCTGTAAGCAAAACGCTAAGGTATTTGTTGTACACACCCTCGTGGTCACAAGTGGATAATGTGTTCAGGAATATTCACTATATTCACCGTTAGAGGGTACGAAATATGTACTTTAAAAAAATTTTTTTATTCTCAATTATTGAGTCCTTAAAAACAACTTTGATCCCACATTAATTGTTAAATTAAGTACCGAGGTATTTTGTACACATTTTTTTATATTACATTATTAAATAATATCTATTAGATACCTATTAAATGCATTATTGTACTGAAAATAAGAGTAAACATTTTTTTACCTTGCCGCAATTCCTTTTTGCTATGGTTGTCAAAATCATATTTTAAAAAAAACCGTCAAAAAACAAAGAAATTTATTCTTAATTGGTATTGATAATTCCATGATTGCCGCATTAAAAAAAAAAAGGTACCGACTGGTTTCGGTACGATTCTATAAACCATTTAAAATGATGAACATTTTTAAAGAATCAAATCATTCCCAAATCCCTTCATCATAATATTATGTGTTTATGTTTGTATGCATGTATGTGAGTGTCTACATTGTGTACAAATTAGATAGTGTTCGTAAGAAACATATTATTCATCCTTTATTTTGCTAACGTCTTTCCAGAACGTTATTTAAATTTGATAACGGTGATTTTTTTATCGTAAAAAATCTTTAAATTCACCCAAAAAACACAAAAGGCTTCCCGGTAAACTCGGGATCTGACCCACTTTCAAGCGGAGGTCGTGAGAACAATTTTTGGAAATTTTGCAAAACATCTACCGAAGGGATGCTGCCCTACATTTTTACCGTTTTTTAGGAATCCCGAAAAATAAAGAAACGGAACGAATGCATTGTTTGATGAACTCGAGAATAATTGGGAAAAGGATCCTTATTGGCATGTTCTGTGGGTCGGAAGGGGACAATGATTGCATAACGGTTACTTTGCAAAACTTTCATTCCTAGCTCAAAATTTCTCACAGATATTTCATATTTTTACAAAAAAAGTTTTATTTCATTACACCAACTGCCTCTTTTTAACAAGAATACCCCCATTCTACATCATATCCTGAACACATGATATATTTTTACGGTTATTTTTTACTGTCTAGTAACTAAAATTAATAACTATAATTATGAGATTTTTAAAATAAATAAAGTCATAATATATTTTTTTGTTTAAAATGATCTATAAGAATTCTGAAAATATTTAGTTAATATAAATCTTCAAGTATGTACCTATGTATTTTTTTAAAATATATAATTTACACTTTGCATTGTAGAAATAACACTTCATCATAATTCCATATCCGCCCCCTATGTGGAGCACATGGATTTAAAAAACACCCTTTAAGCTATCGGCCGCATATATTCCCGTGCATTATACCAAGTTAGGTCCACGTCCCGTAGTTCTGACGTAAACTGCTGAATGATTGTCAACAGTGGATCTATAAATGTAAATTAGGTACCTATGTCCTGTACTGGTACCTATTTAGGTACATGTCCCTAATGAATGAGATTAGTTTGTAGTAGATAATGGAAAAATATTTTATATGTGATACCGTGGACTGATGGATCATCTTGCCTTCATGTAACAAATGTCCAAGATTCACTCCACTTGGTGTTCCAATGCAGTACCCTATGCACCATTGGGTGCGGATAAAGGAGAGTAGTATTAGTAGGTTAACGTTTTAAAATTATGTGTTCAATTGAATTTTTAGTATAATACGATCGAAAAAGTGTATAAATATTGTAATGAAATAATAATGGAATGTTTAGTTTATAATTTCATAATATGGGAAAAAGTAAATGTAGGTACTTGGTCTTTACGAGCATACTCTCCTAGACTAACGTTATATTTTTATTTCTCTCTATGACTTTTCTCAACAAAGAAGCTTTTCGTTCAAGTACCTTATCCAAATCCGTTTAGCTTGTCTTCACACACACATACATAACTACGTGCACGTGTATAGTATCGAGAAGACGTTAAGCAGACGCCTGTGTCGGTTTGTGGCTGTATCCGATAAGGCACCCCACCTATACACGGACGGTGCGGTGAAAGGGTGTGTGTGTGTGGTGTACGATATACGAGTGTCGGAAAACCGTTGTCGCCTGAAATGCAAAGTAGGGTAGAATCGACGCATATAAAGGCGCCTTTAAACCGCATTGGGCCGCGTCTCCGCCAATCACGACGCCGGATAAAAAACAGCCGGGAAAAGAAAAGGGGTCCGTAAAGAAACGAATCTGCACCCCTTTATGTATAATACTACATATGTAAAACGAGACATAATATAATATGTATATAAAAGATCATTTATTCTCCGGTTACTACCTTTATTTGACGGATTTGTTTATATTGAAATGAAGGTTTTTTATTCCCTTTATGGTAACAGGGTACGCAACATAATACAATCTGCTATTTGCGATGCATCCTTTTTTTATTCAACCGTTTCGTTTTTTTTTCAATCCGCGCCCGTGAACAAACTATTGTGCGTTTTTTTATACGAATCCCAAATGTGCCCGAGGTTTGCAATTTAAATTGAACTTCCCTTCTAAAATCTACAGTAACGGATTTTATAGGATTGCGTTAAAGGTGCACGTAACATATTTATCAAAGGGATGAAATATCAAAATCTTTTTTAGGTTTTTTGTATTCGTCCGCCGTACAATGCATTATGATACATGTGGCAAATTTTCAATAATACTTTAAAACTTTTTATTTCGTTTCAAAGGGAAACTAGTTTGTTACAAAAGGGGTGTTTGTGTTATTTTTGTATCTGCGCACGAGATCAGTCTTCAAATAATATTTTAGATTTTATAGTCAATAATATCTACCAGTTTCATCTAACGAAATTATAAATGTAATTCACTAGGTATCTACCCTAACCAAAATAATTTACGGCATAATAAGTTAAAAACATAACAACTCTAGCTTCAAACAAGTTTCTTACCCAAAATTATTTTATCATTGTTTTCCCATGGAAAGCATTAAAAGCTAAATAAAATGTATTATAGTTATTCTTTACTATTACGCTAATTAAAAGAAATTTCGTCTAAAGGGTAAATCAGATTTAAATCTAAGACCTAAGATTAGTTTAAGATTATTAAGGTTTGATGAAAATAATTGATAATGAATCACTCAAAAGTTATGTAGAATAAATCTCTTAAAATAACTTTCCACAATATTTATTGAACAAATTCAAATGCAAAAGTTTTAGGGTTACCCCTATGTGGAGAATCTCAATGCGCGTATATTAGTATTGTCTCCAGTTACAATGGGGTGAAGAGATTGCTAAACTTTTGGCATTGTTTTTGCAAACCATATCCATTACATGACACATTATCCCACAGCTGTTGTACCATAATGTGCATATCTGTTAGTTTATAAAAATATCTATTGGTTTTATTTATGATAACTATAATATTGTTATAACAATCTTTATATTAAATGAACTCCAATAAATATATACATCAAGTAACATAAAATGTAATTTCAAGTCTATTTTATCTGCCAAACTCAATTAAATATGTACCTACATGAAATAACTTACAATCTCATTCCACGTGATTATCGTTACTAACCGCTTTAAAGTATAACATTTTTGGTAGTTTACAATTTTCCTTTAAATATCAGCAAAGTTATGTCAAATATTCATACAATTGAAGTTGTTTTCAATAAAAATATAATTTGAGTGTTTCGATTCGAATGATGAAAAGAATGCTATCGAGCTAAATTATAGAGTTCTTGTCATCAATAAATTATTCCCTCTTTCGGGGTGTCAATTTGATCCAGGAATATGCACATAATAATAGTGGTAGCACGTGCTACCGATTCCGGATATATTCCTCAAATATTCAGTTAAGCTTTGTGCGTTAAATCTACTCGAATAATAAGTATATTGTTCTCTCCTTTCCCTCTCTAGACAACCACCCCTTTCACTACAGATCGAAGTAATAATTCAATAAAAAATACCCCTTTCGTGACAAAGGGTGTCTTAAAAATATCAAGCAAACAACGGATTAACAGATGCAACTAATAGTACCTACTACCAACGCAAGAAACAAGACTGAAGCGAGCGGTATAACGGGAGGGCTGATTAAATTTATATTATTTATCTTAAGGGTAACCCTTTCTGAGGTTGTTTTTTTTTCTTGTCACGGGCTCTGGGCCAAGGCACGCGACCTACAGACTTTCCGCGGCTACATTAACCCATTCATCACACTCTTGGTTTTTTGTTGATGTTTTTTTTGCTAACCCTTTGACAACCCAAACTCGCGACCGCGAGAAAACCGACTTTTACTCTCGCACGGGCGCGGCATAAGACATCTGTTTTAATTTTCACTTTTAGCTCGCATCAAATGCAGCAATCTGTGAGCAAAACTGCCAACTGCCAATCTACAGCGAAAAAAAAATATTATTTTTATTTTCGTACGCTAAACTTGTGACTGTCCTGAATGTTGAGCTAATTAATTCGATGACTTATTCAAATAAGGAACAGCATCTAATCAATGCCACTTGAGTCGGTGAGACGGAGTCCCCCGACTTTCCCCATCCTTGTCTAGCGGGCGGCGCGAGGGCGGGAGTGAGAGGAGCGGAGCTACCCACACCGTTCCCGCCAGAGGGTAGCCACCCCGCCTAATACATAGTCATGTATGGAAATAGATGGCACAAACGCTGGATTCGAGAATAATAAATCGATTCTGGTCTAGTGCGACTGCGCGCCTCGTCTCTCTTTACCCCTTCCCCTCGCCCGGTTAGTGAACACTTTTCTCGGGCGCATAAAGTGTTAACCGACCCCCCCCCATCCCTCGGGGTGTGAAATTTATATAAATATACAAAATATATATTTCCGCTACCCCTTCCACTGCACGGATGTTAGGTTTACCCATACATAGCTAAGGAGTCGGAAAAGTGCATTTGTGTTGGTCCTTATGACACATGTATGAAATATGTGTTTTCACTAGATACGAGTATAATATAAAGTAGGTTCCTTTATAACTTTCTTCCCGGTCGTCCAGTCATGTTCGAGATAGACTAAAATGGACTTATTTCGTATTGTCATAACAGGTATTAGATATACAATTTCAATACAAATCTGTACTAAGGCAATATTTTTTTTGTTTTTGTTACCCGGAAACATAATTACAAATCGTTGTTTTATTTATCCAAGTATCCTTTTATAATTTCCCACATAAAACAAACGAAAATACAATTTGAATGAACCTTGTAATTACCTATCTATTTCTAAAACGATACTGCAATTCTAATCATCCGATCCGTACACTTTGTAGTATCAAAATAAAACAAGACCTGTTCATTGATATCGCATTGGAATCCTTGTTTAAAAAACATAAAAATCCCGCATAATTCAGATATGCACGCAGTATTCATAGCGGTCTTGAAATTAATTTTCTTGAAAAATACGTAGTATGGTGTAACATTACAAAACTTAATATTAACAAGAATTCGTTCAATTTTAATTAATCTACGGTAGGTACTTATGACAGCTTTGAAAAAAGAAAAAAAGAAATTTTGAAGCTCAGATTCAAAAATCATCTTACACATTCGACTCCAAATATGATGCAGATTCACCAGTTTTCGGGTGTATACGAGTTTTGTTACTCCATGTATAATATCTTTCCATACAACACGCATTCAGTCATTCATCCCGAACACTATTCTCATTTCTTTCTAGGTACTTGTACATAGAAATTGTAATAAATAAATATGAGACGAGAGGTCCAAGGGTTCCTTATCTCCTCGGCCATGTATCCCGCACAAAGGGCTCGCCAACCTCCGGCCGGGGTCGCTGGACCAAGTAATAACGCCTGTGGCCGCGGGCCTGATAAGGGGCCTGCGCCCCTGCTATCGTTTAGCTGGGGGCTAGCATATCAGGGCAGATTCGAAACGTTTTGGAGAATTTACGGACATTATAAGCGCCACGCAAAATATTTAATCTGCCACACCTATGTAGATTATAAGAAAATAGTAATGTAATTTGTAATGTAAGTACATGTAATTTTTATACATTAAATAAATAAAAATACATACATAGTTTTCTGCACATCATATTATTAAAAAACTGGAGATTTTTGCTAGTTTAACGTTCTGTTACAGCACTTTTTTCAAAGAAACATTTTGACACAGCTCTTGAAGGAGCTCTTTTTTTATTATTATATTTATTTAGTACTATATAATTTTACATAGACTAATATTATTACATTACACTTAATTTATTTTTTCCTAACTATTCTTATCTACACTAATATTTCTCACACATATATTTTTTACACTTAGCCCTAAATAACTTTAAATTTTGTTCATTTTTTATTTCATCTGGCATCTCATCATAAATTTTAATGCCCTTATACATGAGACAATTCTGTGACATAGCTTTTCTTTTCTTTTCAAATCTTATATTTTTAACCTCTTGTTGCATATTTATGAAAAAAGTAATTAATAACAATAAGCAATTGCATTATAGGATTAGGAGGTACCTACATACTAACAAAAATAGTTCTGAAACCTCATCTTGTTTGTTAAAGTAATTCTGACCAGGTATTCTGTGCAATCTCAAAACGTACATTCTTACGCAACCAGGAGTCAAACAAGTGGATGGACATATTGGACATACTGCCAACAAAATCTGAATTTGGGTTAAAAATGCTTCAAATTTTAAGGACCCAAAATATTTCATTGCACTGTGTGATCACTGTAAAATTGTGACTAAAATCTAACATTGATTAACCTATATTTAACGGATTTATGGCGGTTTTCCTAGTAATGATAACTAAAATACATATAGGTAAATAAATTAAAAATTCATTCAATGAAGTGGATAGATGATCGCATTCTCTAAAACGTTTCGCGTTTGGGCCGGTATGCTAACACCCCAGATCGCTTAGCTGATTCCTTTAATGGAACTTCACTATTCAATCGACAAACTTTGGGTACAGCACAAACGTGTAAGGAAATCAGACAGATAGAACTTGAATTCAATTTTATACGACTTTGTCGCGTATTTTATATTCAATCGACGACTTATGTACCTACCTATACCATGATAAAATTTATTTATAATTTGTTTGTACCTACTCACCAAATATTCTTGTTCGTAAATGCACTTTTTTTAGTAATAACGATAATAATAAAACAATTGTCAGGAAAAACCTCAAGGGTCAATTCCCGTCCCAATAATTTTACATTAAATTATAATAATGGTAGGTATACTGCATTGAATAAAGGTATATTTACATGTCTTATATGAGTTTTTTTAGAATTTTTACACTGTTTTTTTAGAATTAAATTTTTATTCAATGTTTTTATTTATTCTTAGCAGCTCTAATTTAATATAATTTTAACCAAAATCATTAGCGTTATGTTTTGTAATGCGGTATAGTGGTAGAAATTACAACTAGTTTTCTCAACTTTTTGACAGTAGGTACTTACATAAGTATGTATGTACCTACTTCTGTTGCGCTACGGTCGACGATTTGATCAAATATGATACATTAATTATAAGTACTCACATCATTTTTCCTATCTAATAAAGCTTTAGCAATGTTGTTTTTACTTAGTCGTTGATATTGCGGAAGAGAGTAACATACGAGTAATAAGTTGTTGAGTTTTATTATTTTACTTTTTTGAATATTCCCTATACGCTTGTATGTAAAGAAACGGACATTACGTCCTCCATGTAATCCATATTGACACAAAGTTGTATGCGATTCCCTCTTGTGGATAGCATTTCATTTCCTTTACAGCACACTTGACCATATAAACGGGGAATCTGACATAAAAGGTAAACAAAAACGCATCAACTCAGCGGAGGACATTCCTCTTCGTTTAATTCAAATTCCTCCCGCCTTACGTCAGGTCAGTTCATCCTTTGATCATTTAGCATCCCATCTCTCGAGGCTACGGGGGGAGAACTCGGGGCTGTGGTCTGTGCCTGACATCCAAAGGGAATGGTCATTCATTTACATAATCTTAGATTAAAGTGCTCTGAAAAAGTACCTACTTTCGTAAGGGAACATTTTACTTAATACCCACGTTTATTTTCTTATCTCTCTTACTACGAATAAACATTCCTATTTTGTATATTCTTTTGTATGAAGGCTTCATAAAATTTAATACGAGAATGTACGTATCTATGGAGTACATATTTGTACAATAATACATTTTTCTTGGCAACACAAAATCAAATGGGAGAACAAAAATCATAACAATTGGATAATTTTCCGGTCGGATGAATAATTGAATCAAGGAGAACAGAAATGCGGGGAGGTTAGAACGGCATATTGTAGGTCCCTTCTGATTGAGGAAGTTTGGGGAGACCTCCTCGCGCCTCCTGCCGCCCTGGTATCGATCAGAGAGAAAGGGCATAAGGTAAACAATGAATGCGGGGTAAACAACTACACGCACGCGGTACGTATGTAACGACCCTTTCTCTAATTCTGTTTGCCGTGGACCGGCCGGCAAACATGCTCCGAACACTGCAAATAAAATGCCATTTTGCGAAAGGTGAGGGACGATGGTTATATTATGAATCTCAGCCCTATTCAGAAAAGGTCAGCGAATAAACGCGTATTAAATTTTGACAAAGTCAAATAAGCCAGTTATTTCAATTTCGTGTGTAAATATTATGTTTACTTCCTTTCTTTATATCCACTTTGGCAATCTTCGCTAAACTTGTGATGGCTTTTGTTTGTATACGACTTAATAAAACGTACGATTTTCTTCTACTTATAATCTTTGTATGTGAGGAAAGCGAATTCCTCGCACACTTTAATGCAAGTCCCTACCACGTGATATTCCGGACGCGTGGATTCAATTTGCAAAGTATAAAGAGGAAATAAATTGGTTTCATTCGTTACGTTGTCCGGCACTTGTGGATAGGCGTCGGGCTGACAGAATAGGGGGCTGGGCTCGCTCCCCAGGCCGGGTAAAGAATGTATCGCCTCCGATAATTGAAAAGGGCAATATTCTTCCTAAATTACCATAATGGACCGTGGGAGGAAATAATGGCGTTTTAGGAAATTTATCGCCTGACTACAGAATGGACTTAAGAAATTCTCAGAATGTTTATTTACTACTAAACTGTATCGGGGAAGTTTCAGACATTACTTACTTGATGAAATATTTTATTAAATATCCGTACATTTAGCTTTGTTTTTCATTCTACATTATTTATATTTATGCTTCTCTGTATTATAGTCTACATAGATTTTTCTTAACAATTCTTTAGATTTTTTAAATGATTTTTATTTAAATTCCATTTAATATATTTAACCATAATATGGTATATACATATTATGTTCGTAGTCCAATAAAAATATATACAAATAGACATATTTTGTTTACAAGTTCATTAATATTTAAATTTTAGCCATAGATTAATTTTAATATCAAAACATCCATTATCTGTAACGACTGTGTTGGATTTGTAAATTAGGTACCGTTAGGCCGAACTGGATACAATTTTAGATTTTTAAATATAATATAGACTACATAAAATGGTAATCGTTCGACCGATTAATACTGAATGTAAATCTTCTTATAAACTACTACTTCTCTTATCCGCAGCCAATGGTGCATAGGGCACTGCATCGGTAAACCAAGTACAGTGATTCTTGATCATTTGATTACTTTATCTTATAAAAGGGTTCATTTAAAATTAATCACTTCTATCTGCTAATATAATCTCATAATTTGAAAGGCAACTAGATACCGGGTATTTTTTATAATTATTTTATGCGGCTCCCATCAAACATCCAATTTAAAAGCTTTGCTTCAATTTTTGATATGCATAAACGAGTATTATATTCACTACACCCCACTACATTTCGATGTAGTGTATGTATTAACTAAACCTCTTTGCACATTGGTACGGTTAAATTCCACCCAAGTATATAAAGAAATGCACCGCTACATATTATTAACCACTCTCCCTTGGTCCATTCAGCCGTCTCTATTCACAGCATACACTAGCACTTTGATAAAATCTTAAGAAATGAGAGGTGTCGCAGACTGCCGGGGGAGGGTGGCGGGAGGAAGGGGGGGGTCACTGAAACAGGGGGGTAATATTGATTAGTCTCAGAGTGTTCGCCCATAACCAGACATTGGCCACGTATAGACGAGAATCGCGAACACTATAACATGCAGTCGAGCGTGACTTAGACAAAAATGAACAAATTTCCCAAAAACTTGCATAATATTTCCATTCAACATGTAACATTTTGACTCTGAAACTTAATTTACCCCTATAACTTTGTTAACCATTCTTATACTCAAGAATACTTTCCTCAGTCTTTCTTCAGTTATTATCATGATCTAAACAGTGACAAAGATGCTCTGGAAGGGATTGTGGATATCTAAACGTTTACGGATGTGATTTTTCATTGGTTGGGTGAATGCTTGACGTATTACAGCATATTAAATAATTTTATACAAAAGCGGCCAATTTTGGGGAAAACTCAAACTTCACTTATTTTAGAAATTGGTTAGTGTTTTCCCCTCTAGAATCCTTTTGCTTTAACTTTTTATTCGTAAAACCTTTAAACAAATGAGCCATCCGATTTTCGAAGTTTTTTTAATCCACATCTCTGTATTGCAACTTTCCTAGGATTTTTGTATTCATGTAATAATGAAAAACTTTTTCTTATGTGTAAGTAGGTAGGTACCTATATTAAAATCTTTTCTGCCTTACACATACATAATATTATCTGCCCAGTAAGTACCTAAAAATAAATAACCTATATAAAAATACAAAACTTATTTTAAGCTACATACAGAGTAGCTGTTAGTTATGTAAACAACGATAAGAAAATAATACACTTTTTTATTTATATAGCAATTAGGCGCTCACGATATTTTTCTAAGAAAAATTTCTCGATATTTATTAATCAATACACAATAATACTCGCTAATGAGTGGTTTTTGTTGTTTTCCCGTATTACGTTTACCAATCATTAAGTTTAACGTAATTTTTTCAGAAAAAATATAAAGTTATGTATGTACTTTATTATAATTATCAATACCAAGCAAGTATAATGCACTCATTATATTTTAAAAGCGTGAAATATTTTGATGTCTACACGGTTAGTATGAAAATATTTAAAAAGAATAAACGCAGTTAAACCATGGTTTTAGAGGCAAATTATGGCTTTTACCAAGGAGAGGTTTTTATTTTGTAATAATTATTAATTTCAAAATTTCCGCACCATACATTTTAAAATTTTCTATAAAAATTTTCAAAGCCAATTTGCTAAAATTTCTTACTCAAATACCTAATTGTACAAAAAGTTTTAAATATATAAATTATTTTTTTTAATTCAAAGGCTTAACAATTTTAATATTAATATTTTTTCCGTCACGGCGTAAATATTTCAAATAAATAGGACGTATTTATGTTTCTTCGTGGACGCGTGCTCATTTAAGCTTAGCTAAATTAAATGTAGATTCTGTTTTGTTGAATTAATTACTCCGAGTACTATAATACTGTGTACTGTTTTAAAACAATGCGTATTATATCAAAAGTCACAACAGATAACATCCTCTTTAGAGGCTACGAAGTTAAATATATGTAATAAAAAAACTTTATTTGATTTTCTCACGACTATTAAAGTTTTCTATTCTCGTATTGTTTTGGCAATTATTATAATTTAGAAAAACGTAAACGTTTTCTAATAGTTTGACATAACAACAATTAAATTTGGTTAATTATGTTTTGCTGACGTTCTTGATTTATCATGTTCTAATTTAGTTTTTGAGTAAAATATTTGCAACATCTAACAATCAGCAACGTTTTACAGCGGAGAATTAGATGCTATCGTGAAACATGAAACTCTTCTTTTAGACGTTTAGAAACATTGTCCAGGTAAAATTTTAAACGTCTTACGTCTTCTTCTACTTACGAAAAATTGTGACACAATCGAATATTAAATTTCAGGTGAACTTTGCGAAAAAGCGCCGCAGAGATATTTTGATACAGGTTTTTTATACAAGGAAATAATTCCGTAGATAAACAATAATTACTTTTACTCGCAAGGGCAAGGTCTCGCTAATAAAATGCCAATCAATGATTTGGAACACTATTAACAGAGACTTGTAGTTCTGGGGGAGAATTTCTTCCTCATTCTCTCTTTTTCTTCCCGTTTCCCCCCACCCCCTCCTCTTTATCCTCCTACTCCCTCTGGAGTAGTCACTACGTCTCTACTACAGTCTAGTCTGTCTACTAACACCATCACACAGCCCGAGACTCCTACACAGCCTTCATTCAAACCTCACACACCTCTATTTTTCAGGGGTTATCAAATTAATTATACTAAGGTGCCCGAATACCGGATAATCTTATTTTGTGACAATCACACAAGAACTATTTCTTTCATTTTCTAAGAATAACACAAGTAATAGCATTGCTTATTCACGTTTTGAATACCCATATATTTTTTATCATTAAATAAATTGAATTAGCGATTTTAATGCAATTATTTATTGAACATATCTAATGGTACACTTTAAAAATATGACAAAATACATTCAATAAGGGAATATATTTTAGGTAAGAAGGATATTGGTACATCAAATCATTGATTGATATGTCAAATCATATGAAAAAGGTTGTTTCATAAAAGGGAGCACGGATGTTATTTATTCTGAAATGTTGATTACAACAATTTAATGCAAGACACTCAGTATCGTAATACATATTTTCAAGGCAATATGAACATTTTCAATACTTTGTGTATAAAATAAATATATCTTGGTGGATTTATTCCTCCTGTCGCATTTTCGCCAGTTCCCGATGTCTGTTTAGTTTCGTCTTCTGTCTGATTAGTTGCAGTGGGGGGACTCCCAACTCACTTCACTAGAAATGTATATATTCCACGCACACAACTCTACGCATGTGTTTATATCGCCTAATGAACGCACAGCCGTCGTATTCACAATCCTATTGTTTAGAAATCACCCACATCCACATTTCACCCCGACTGAAACGGGGCCTAACTATTTCTGCCGCCAAGGGTTGAGAGGGCGCGTTAGATTTGGACCTTTTTGCTCAAAATAGACTGAAACATTCCTATTGTTTAGAAAATATACACACCCACATTTTACGTCTGATAGAAACGAGGTCCAACTATTTGTACCACCAAGGGTTGAGAGGATGCGTTGGATTTGAACTTTTTTGCTTAATGGCTATGAACACAGCCTCAAATGTGCTAAATCTCTCTAAGAATACAAGCCCTTTGCGTGTCCAGTCATCTACGTGTTTTGTTCACATGCTCTCACACAACATGTGAGTAAGGTAGGTTAGTTAGTAGTTAGACGCTTTTCCAGATATTTTCTTGTAAACAGAGCTTCTTTCCTAGACTACTCAATATTAGTTCGTCCGTGTTATTTCTGTATTGAGATAAAATTTGTGTAACCGATATAGATGGGATAAAAATAACATTCGGATATTAGCAAGAAGGAACTGTTAATAAAGTTATATAATTAACAAGCGAGAATTTTTTCTATTTATACGCTTATAGCTTTTGGATTCATTTAATTTCTCTTTTAAATTATTTGAGTGAAATTCTTTTGAGACATTATAGAAAAATATCGTAGCGTTAAGACCGATCATTTCACATTCATGTAATAAAATTATTAACACACACTTGATGTATCGATGCAGTGCCTTATGCACCATTAGATGCGGATAAGGGAAAGTAGTAGTATTTTAGTACAAAAATACATATTACTGCTTAACTCCAGGCCTTAACTACTACTTGCCTCAACTCAAATAATATTGTATGGTATCTAAACGCGTCATCCACGGATATACAGTTAAATCAGAAATATTTTATTGAAACACGGAGGTTTCGGATTCGATTCCCGGTGAGGGCACAAAAATCTAAAGTTATTTTTCTTAAGCCTGGGTGTTTGTGGTGTTATTCCCCTCCGTTATTGGGCCTCCTGGCCTGATGAGGTGGTTTAAATAAATACATATATTAATGGATATTTTATCTCTTGTCCTCAGGTAAAATGTGGCTGAAAGACGAAGAGTGTGAAGCAGCCAATATGGCCTGGCGACCTCCTCCAATGGACTCACTAGACCAGCACAAAGCAGCCCTCCGAGCGAGGCTTGGACTTCCGTCACCTGGTAAGATTTAGTTGACTTTTTATTCAACTCCTGAGTGTGTCCAAATCCTTATAAACGAATGCCAAAAAGATATTAATGCGGAAACATAATATTACTGAAGCCAAAACGTTTTTCTTTAGCGCATAAAATTTATTAAAATGTAAGTAGATACCTACATTTATGTATTATTAATAAAACGTTAAATTACAATTTGACATCTCAAGGAAACGAAAAGTTTCGAAGTTTACCTACGTAAATACTGTACCGAAATGAGCTTAATTATTATTATTATTATGGATAATTTATATAGCGCCGTTTTCGTATAAATATACCTCAAGGGTGCTTTAAATATTGAGTTTAACGGCTCGGGAAATTTAAAGTGCGTGAAAACTCAATTTCTGAGTAGAAAATACCATTATCAAAATTAATCAAAAGATTTTAAGAACATATAGGTCTTAAGTTTCTTTTGAAACATCACTTCACTCTCACAGTTGCGCACTTCTGGTGGGAGAGCATTCCAAGCCACAGGGCCCGCAACCGCAAAAGCGCGCTCTCCAAATTGTGTGCGCTGATTACGGATCGGTACTAAAACCCTGCCTATAGCTGTAGATGTAGCTGATCGAAGTGCGAGACGATATTTAGGTTAGAGAAAAAATTCAAGAACATTTGTCTTCTTAGCAGGCGGTCATTACCCTCAAAATGTGGTAAAATATATAATAATGACAAGAAAGTAGGTTATATTAACCAAAGTATGAAGTGTCATGGATATTATTACTTATTAACATTATAAAGCTCACCTGTAAATCCGTGTGTTCAGTGCGCATGCGCAGTGGAAGTATTATGCGCTCCAGCGACACGTGCCCGAGTCAACTGTCAAAAATAATTGGTTCAACCACACCTTAATAACACCACCAATACCACCTTACTTATAATACACGTAGTGCCTGCAACTACAACCTTACACCATCTGGTATTTAGACTCAGGATTTATACTAGTATTTCCTATATTTATTTATACACACTAGTATAAACATAGATGTATATAGTCATAAACACCAACACTTATAATGGCTGATAATAATGCAAACTGAAAAAGTTTACGTCCAAATTACCGGGCCAGGACTTTATTTGGGAAAATGCACGGAAACTGGCAGCCAACCGCGAGCTTGAAGACCTTTTATTAAATCCATACTAAACACAAGAGATATAAGAAAAAAAAATATTACCATTGATAAAAAATAGTTTGTCCCTAAATTCAGAGCTATTTAAGGCGGTAAAATGTTTTACGAAATGGAGAAGAACGTATGCGAAGAAAAATGTGTCGAAATTCAAAAATAAAGATGTGATAAATAACGTATGATGTTAACATTACAGTGCTTTTTTAAAATATAATGTACGCTATTTAAAGAATAAATAAATAATAATAAAAAAAAATAAATATGTAGGGGAGTGGAAATTGAATAAAAAGCTGTAATTTTTTTTTTTAAAGTCTTATTTTATGAATTAAAAATTCTCATTATTCGAGTATATTTATGTTGAGTTATTACGACGATTATTTATCTGGGATTTTTATGCTGTTGGTTTTTTATTCATTTTAATAATGTAGAAAATGGGGCGTTAATCAAAATACATCAATCTAGTCACATTTCTACACTAAATAATTGACATCACACACAAACTAATGGGAATATAATCGGTTGTGAATTGTAACGCGCTGTTTAACTTACTTTTTATTATTACTACATCAAATAACATAAATCATGGTGCGAGATTCTCTTTCACGGATAAAACAATTTATTATTATCTCAAGTGGTTTGCCTAGTTAAAAATCATAATTAAGAATAACTTTTATTTATTTAAAAAAAAACAATAGGTACTTATTTTTGAAGTGTATAAGACGTATTTACCTACTTAAAGTACCTGATCAATAAATAGAAAAACTGCAATGCTAACTAAATCTGTAAAATATGACTAAATAGTTAAAAAACGGTACATTATAGTTATTACATACCATCTACTTTCTTTTTTCTAGTTCAACTAAATTGTAGATATGTACCTAAATAAATTTATTTTAATTTTAAAATTGAAATAATAATTTCTGGTAATGTCTTATTGGACAATGGAAAAGAGGACTTAATTGTCCATTAGCTTTGGCTATTTATTTTCCAAAGGCAATAGTGGCATGCGATGGTTGGGGGTTCGCCATTCATAAATTATGTGAATTTTCGGTAATCTAAAAAACTATCGCTATTGAAAGATCTTCCCCAATATTTCCATTCTTTATTTCCATTGCGCAATCGACGGGATGATTTGAGGCCCGTAAAACCCAAAATTTCCATTACCGGGGTAAGGCTTCAATGGACTAAAATATATGGCGAATCAAAAGAATGAAAGGGGCTGACCACTGGAGGACATTACGCTTTCAAGGCAAATCACATTTCTAAAGGATCATAGTGTATGTTTATCGCAGCTTCAAATAAAAAATTTTCAAAATATAAGTAATTAACGTGTGTCATTTTCTTTGTTAAACCAATATAGTAATACTTTTTATTCGGGTCGTTTCTCAAATACGGATCAAAAGGGATCTAAATAAGGGATCGTGTTAAGATATTTCTGATGAGTTTAATCCTCTGCGAAAGTGTAGAGATAAAACCATCTGTTGGCAGTATCAAAGTGTTCATATAGTGCATTACATCGGCCATTCATCTCATCTTGTTGGTTCCTACATCAGTCGGGCACAATCGGATAAAAGATGGCCGATTTGATGGGCCAATCAGAGAGGGGGTTGAGGGTGTCGTGGAGCACAGGGGGGCAGGGGTGGGAGACTCCCTCACCCGTATAAAGGGGTGATGCTACATTGTATTCTCATGCGCCGCTGCTGACAAAAGCATCGGACCGCTTCGGAATTAAAAATGCAGAATTATTTATCTGGTATAGCAAATTAATATTTATGAAATAATAAACATGTTACAAGTGCAACAAGAATAATCGAAACACTCTCTTATTGTGTGTTTTAATTTTCATTTTTTAATTTCCTTCAAAAATGTTATAATTTTGTTAATTTTTATGGATTTGTATACTTGTAGCTGTTTTAGGAACAAATATATTTTTTTGAAGAAGCATTTGAGTTTTTATGATATACTCAAATATTTCAATTTTGAAGCTGTTTTTAAATAGTCAGAAATAACTGTGTCAGAAATCAGGAAACAAGTTGTGCAGCGCTTCGATTCTGTAAGTGTTTTTAAACTACTGCGCATACGATTTTGTACTGAATTCGTATGCGCAGAAGTGTCTAAAACCTTTAGAGAATCGCACCGCTGCTGGGGTGGGATTTGAACCTAAAGATTCTAATCCGGAGTCCTCGAATCTACTACAACACAACAAACCCTGTTCAAAGTTGAATTCGTCAAAGTGAAATAATTTTGTAACATTTCAGTTTTTACAACAATTTTAAAACAGCTATTTTGGGAATAAGCACAATGTCTATGAGAAATTGAATCCGAGATAAAAGGAAATGAAATAAACCGTTTAATTTAGTATCCCTACCCGCCCAAAGGGGGTTGCAGTCTCGTTTTATAAACTAAAGCCGTCACTTCACACCCGCGCAAAGTTCTTTTCACTTCATTTTCCGGACATAAATACTTCTCACTCAATCCCGTCCTGAGAGGAAAAATGGCCCGAGTCGCCCATTCCCGCTCTTTCGGCCCTTTATTACATAAATCGTGCATAAAACTTATCGGCCGCCCCTCGGACGCATTAGAAAGTTCGCATAAAAGTGTCCCTTAAACAGCTATTCGCAAGACCCCTTTTTCTTTGTTTTTACATTTCTGTAGGCGGAGGGGAGCGGGACAAACTAAATCCGAAACTAATACTATTATAATAAAGTGATGTCCTTGGGAAAGCTTTTTCTTAGTCCATTCAAACAAGTTTTGTTCTATAAATTAAGATTAAAGTGTATGTATTTAAATTACTACTACTACTACACTAGGTAGGTACTTCTTTATTAAAATATTTAACTAAATTTGTTAAAAAATTTACGCTTCCTAGGGTTGATTTTATAACACCACTTATTATCAATTTCTACCGTCTAAAGACTCTTAGGCCACTTAGGCCAATACACGAAACGTGTGACGTAGATGTCTAGTGATGACGTAGATGCCTATTAATGACGTAGTAGGTAACTAGATACCTCAGACACGGTAGTATTTTTCAAGTATAGAATGTCACTTCTCCGAATTTTTGTTCAAAGAGTAGTACATAATATGTTGTTTTTGTGTAAATCATTTATTTATTAATTATATACGAATCCAATAAGTTCCTTCACGTTCGTTTTCATGCTTGTATAAGCAGTTTTTTTACAAAGTTTTTTTACAAAATGCGCTCCTACGTAAATTGTTAAACTTATACCTACCAAGTTCGTTATTACGTATGTATGTAATAAATAAATATTTAATGTCTGTGAATGTTCTGTTTATGTACAAAAAAAATTAAATATATTTCACGATAGTACTATGCATTGCATTACATTTCCGAGTACTTGCTCATTTCAACCATAAATTTAGTTTTTTTATTATCAACATAAGTATCAAGTAAGTCCCTTTAAAAACATATTTTACCAAAATCCAACAAACCTAATAAAACCGATGGAGTATAAATAATAAATATTCATTTCAAGTCCTAACCTAAGGCTATAGTATAAGTATAGAGCTACGTGTATAATATACACCACCTTATCGCGACGCCCAGCCCTGCCCGACGCTTGACCGCCGTCGTCCATCTAGCGGAAATCAATGGAAGCTAAACTGTGGGAAACCATTATAACAGGAACCGTAAACTGCGCCGGAATTTCATCCATCTGAAATAATTTACGTAGGTACTTGAATACACAATTTATTTACTTGAGTAGCTTCAATTTATTTGTTAGAAACAAACGTTGTAGGCTGTACTTAATTATATGTATAAATACAAGCAGCCGATATTAAAATATATACTTATAGTAATTACATAATATGTAATTAATTTGATTTAAAAAACTGCTTGGTTACTGCATTACTAACTTAATTTGACTGGTGCTCATCTGTCAATTTTTTTTAGTTAAATATTATAACATTACCACGGAGGGAGGATCGCCAAGATATCAGAAGGTTCGCCAAGATAACAGAATGAAAACAAACTTTATGAAGTACGCGTTTATTTGAATAATGTGTATTATTGTGTGTAATTATTTAATAAAAAAAACGGAAATATTCATGTTTTTAACTAGAATTATATTTAACACTTGTAGAGTTAAAATTTTGTTTAGATTTATGACAATTTAACATCAATATTTCAAGGTGGTCGATATAAAATGATGTATACTCAATTGTAATATAAATACATAGTTGTATTTAGTCACCATCCATAAAAAGGCGCACTGAGTATAATTTTAATATAAATTCAATTTTACAGATATTGTATTGAAAGCAGCTTAAAAATCGTTTTCTCTTATTTATATTGAAAGAAGCAGTAATATATTATTAAACACACTCTCACATTACGCACTCTACATTACCTCCTACTAGTGTTAATATATCGAAATCTGGTGCCACGATTTCCTACCAGTTGCGTCCCCATAAATCATTATATGGGGCACACTCCCTTATTTAAAAAATACTTCACCCTTCCGAAGGGGTGGCACGCGCGCGGCACTAAAGCCTGAACGATGTCCTTCCGGCACAAAGCCTCAAAAGGAACTAAATAAATAATGGACGGAAGCCATTCCACTAATCAATGGGTCTTTCAGATGTCAAACCAACTGAATTTTAATGGCATTTAGCGTATTGAGGGTAACATAAAATTTTGTTTGATTTAATTGTAAATTAAGTCAAACGGGTAATTTTTATGATACGAAAATATGAATTTATTTTTACTTGCATTACGAGTGGTTTTTTTCAGTCCAATTAAGTACCGTAAGATACAAAATATAGAATAATACGTTTTTTCGTTTTAATTATTTTTAATCCATTTTTTTAAAATAGGACCTAACTTAACTCTGTAACTACTATTAATTTTTTTTTACAAATCTTAACAAAAATCTAATCTTACATAAAGGTTGACCATATGACGAACCTTTTAATAATCTTGTAAAACATCTTCATAATAATAACACTCCACTCCACCACCGCGCACCGGGATAAAGGTTATACTGAGGGAGGACTTTTGAGGGTCACTTTCCCTCTTAATAAAAAACGTGTAATGGGGTTGTTTGCAAATTCCCTTCCTTCTTGACTTCAATATATATTTGTATTTTAGTACTAATATAAAAGTATAATAAAGAAATGCACTTTCAACCGAGTATTAACGTCATATTGCTTCTTATGTAGTTTTAAATTAGCCTAATCAATTATGCAATTAATATTATTATTATTATAAAGAAAAATATCAACTTTGAAAAATAGCACCGTAAAAATACACATTTAGGATTATCATAAGAAAGCTGTTATTTATAATTAAACTAAATAACCTTTTGGTTTGCATTTTGTCATCTATGAAATATACTTTTAAATACTTATCTAGCACTATTTTTGTGAGAAATCACCTCAAGGGCTTATAGATGTTTGTTTCATAAATTATTATAATTCAACTCTTTAGCGATTGTGGTTTTGAAGTCCAGTTTCCCTTTTACTGGAGTTTCCAATGTGCATTGAAGTACAAAGTCCTTACATATGCAGGAACAATCGCTTCCCTTAACGTAAACACTGGCGGACGCAAACAGAGGGCACTAGGAAACTCTAACCCGATCTCCGAGTCCTAACAAACCCACAGAAGCTACTCTAAATGGTAAAGACCCGACCCATCTCCATACTGTTTACTCATGCTAATGCCAGGACTGCTACACTTAAAATAGATAGAACTACATTATTGATATCTTAACAGAACCGAGACTTTTGGAAGCTATACGTATCTAGGCGCTTACACGGCTTTTGACCAGTCTATCGTTGGCTTGGTTAAGCGGAAACTTGATTTATAACCACACTCACCATTCCATCAATATATATCTGCCTATTTTCAGAACTTGTATGATATACGAAATGGTGCGTCGTTTCATATGCGAGTTATTTCTGCCATCTTTTGAGAAAAATGGTTACCATTTTACCAGAAATCTTTTTTACAGATGGAAGTACATTACATATTATTTTTTTTATAACGCTACAGCCTAAATCGAACTTTGGCCTCCTTCAACTTTTGTCTCCAACTCTACCTGTCCTCAGCCATCTTTCAGTCAAACGTTTGCAGGAGTGAGAAGCGAGAACATTACATATATCAAAATGTATTCTATGTCTGAATCAACCATCTTTTGTTTAAAATTGCTACCGTGGAATTTATTAATACTAAGTATTTTTTATCCGTGTTAAAAACATAACAAGTTTCTGTAAAGCTGTCAGAACGTAATGAACTTCTCAACTTCTGTTCGAATGCACGATGTAATAAACATACTAATCGGGAACATAATAATATGATAATGAAGATAACGTACTTTTTTAATATGTTGACTTTATATTGTTTCCCCCAAGTAAAAGTCAGAAATGATAGAACGGCACACGTTTATATGTAGACATGAACTCCCAGATTCATCCACCTTTATACATATTTATGTTAATATTATAAATACATAATGAACGTTTTTACACTTCTGGGTTACGTTTATTCTAATTTATTATTGTCATCATATCAAGTCCTTGTCTATTTTTTTCGTTCTTGGTATCTAAAACCTGTTTTTGTCACTTTTCTGACAAGTTCGAAATGTTTGTTTATCGTACAAAATAATGCAGAATATGTGCGTGATACAGTAAAATACGCCATTAGTGTAATCAAAGAAGGGTAACGCCAAAAAACTTAATGCGAACGCGTCGAATATAATGAAAGTCGGAAGGTACAGTCATAATTAAAAATTGTATAAACGGACTGATTATTTTATTCAGTGAATTTTTATTGTAATAATTAATCCCCGTTACATCCCCCGTGGTGCGATTATAAAAACCATTTACCCGTCTAACCCGTTTTGCGTTTTTCTCACTCCGTTAAAATTTTAATATTCCTGCGAAAGGATACACCTGTTATGTTATTACTCGAACCTTGGAGCTCTAAATCCATTATGCAGGCAATACATATATTCAACAATCCGCCGGACCGAGGCTCGCTACCTGAGAACTCAAAGAAACTCTCTTTTCCACTTTGGCCGAAAAGGGAGGAATATGAAAAACGTTTTTTCCCAAGTTTGGTAGAGTATTTACTTAGCGAGCTCCGCGGCAGCGCTTTGATATGAAAATAGTCTACCGAATAAGTTCCTCCGCACAACACTCCTTCCCGCTACCGGTCAGCTATGGGATGAATACATTACTAACCACTTGTATTTTTCTACTAGCCGATGAATTATATTGACTCTGGACTCTTGCCCGCTTTTTACCTTATCAAAGAAACTTTTATTGGTTTACAAAACACGTTAAAATATCCATCAGAATTCACGATTTTCTAAAGCAATTTATTTTTCTCCCAAGTGCGGAGATATTTTAGCATATTTTACCAAACATTATCTACATCAATACCAAGTAGTCTATGATACTTCTACGTTAGCTACTTGTATATAAATTAGTTTATAATTTCTGTTTGTTTTTTTAATTTACATTAAAAATTTTATTAATTTTCTCTGTATTTTAACGTAAACTAAACAGATTTTCAGGAATATGTTCCTGCGTTTTAAAATGAATAAATTTTCTGGACATACATTAAATGTTTTGATAGCAAGAACTATCTTGTACAAAGCACCCTCAGTACACAAGAATCATTAATGGAATAAATTTGAGATTCTCCACGGAGTTCTATAAACCTCTCGTCACAAGTGCACCCTCCAAAATTTTAAACCACAATAAGCCAATACGGATTTACATTTTGCCCCCTCCAGTATTTAAAATACATTATATTCATTTGGATGTTTTTTATTTCAATAGTGTCGTAACCCTTCTGAATCCTCATGGGGTCTCATTTGCATCCCTTGGGGCGCAAACTAACCAATACTCTTGATGATTTCTGAAGAGTATAAAAAAATCATTCACAAGTTTGTTACTACAGCGTACGCATACGCCCTTAATGGAGAAAGGGGTGAAAAGCGCCGAATATTTTAGGGTTAACCATGATTGGTAGCTGGGAGTTATGATGAGATCAAATGTTGTATTAATTCCCGCATCCCTATTCGTCACCACTTTAAGCGAATGACGTCTGTTTTTTGCATTTTTTATTAATATCAATTGTTTACTTAAAATGTTCATTTCGTGTTACTTCTTCCAAAAGAGACGCTTTTATTTTTTGTATAAATAAAACGGGATTGAAGAAATAAAAACTAATTTTCAAATTTTGTTAAGCCAACACGATCTACCTGCGTGCTTTCAAGAACGTTCTCCAATATCGAATAATTAGTATTTTGTATTTATTTGGAATGAGATTTTTTTTACCCAAATGACATTATTTTGGTCAACATTTCTCCTCATACTCTAACTAAAAATTTGCTCAAAACCTAGTTTTTAACCATTTTGTTAGAAATTTTCGCAAGCAATTTTTGACCAGAACACAGTTTTACGTGTACGTACACGTAGTATATATACGTAACAGTCGTTCTAAGCAACTTTCATGTCTGCCGAATAAATTATACGAACATATTTTTATATCTATAAGAAATCTAAAAGCGAAATTAATGTTTTTTGTCGAATAACTTTTGATATCACTGTCAACGGTTGCACCTTTTCAATTTCGATTTCGTCTGGATGTCAAGGTGTACGAAAGAGTTTATGGATCGCGTGTCGCCCACGTGACGAGTCTGCGGGTGTGTTAGTTTGGCTGGTCGTGTGTGTGCCGGCCATTATCCCATTCATCCCTTGGGCTGAACACGCGCCCGAGAGGGTAGGAAGTAGGAAACCGGGAGAACTAGAACTATTATCAATAATGCAGCTACCCACACAGACAAACATCATTAAGAAACATCTGCGCTATCCCTTTAGGGTTGTCTTAGATCACTACTGGAGTAATTTTGCAACCAAATACATATGTACCTACGCCTAGCGAAAATTATGTTATAAAAATATTACGGTTTTCAAAAAGAATTAAATAAAATTTAAGATGTAATAACAAAAAAGCAATACATTGTAGAGCCCTTAAAGATCTGTATTTAAATATTTTTTTTCAATGTTAGATATGATGTTTAGGATTAAGATTTGAATGTGTTAATTTTGAATCGTCTTTCTTATTCGTCTTTTTGATTGTGCAATATGTAATTAAAAATGTGAATAATACCGGTCCCAAAATGAGTTTTTATAACTCCTGGAAATAAATACATGTATGTTTTTATAAGATTTTTTAAAGAAAAAAAAAAAAAATGCTACGCTATTCTAAATAATAATTACAGGTGTCCATATAGTACGCGCTGTATTAATTTCTTCTATGATTTAATTTACATAAAAAATCTTATACACTTACTTAATCTTTAGTAAAGGAAGAAAATTCCCATGCCGGCTAATTTTTCGTTCGGACACGGTAAAGTTTTTCGTGATTTTTACTATAAAGAAGAAACATCAATTTTTTTACAAGGTATTTGTTACAATTGCCAACATTTATACAATTGTTATTGTTTTCAACTATTTCATACATTCACAATACATAATTTGGAAAATAATTCAATCCTGTAATCAAGACATTTTTCACCTTAGTATGATAACTTTAAATAAATTCTGCCTTGTGTTATTAAATTCCTGCGATAACTTTTAAAGATATTAGGGCAATGTATTAGCCAATAATATTAGTAGCATCAGAAGAAAATTGAAGCGGAATTATTCGCCATATATTCTCACGCAGTGTGATATTGGAGAAAGTGGCCCGCGGAAGGGAAGAAATCGCCGTTAAGCATTTCACCCCATCGAGCAATATTTCGACTAAATATATCCCGTGTATTCTCTTTGTTAATTGTTTCCTCCCTCCTGCAATAATCATATATTATGTACATGTGCTGGGAGAGAAACACGGCCTAAACAAAAGTACCACTAAAAATGTCAATAGCCCTATATCCGAAGGGCAATATCATAACATATACGTTTAATAGAAAGCTTTGAAACTTCCTTCTCATAATGGTTTTGGCAGCGAAAGAAAATATTTATCGTACATTTAATTACAAGGAATATAATAAATAAAGAACAAGAAATACAAGAAACATCTGTATTTGCTAGCGATAGTAAATAATCAGCGAGTAAAGTTATCCTCACACGGTGATAAAGTATGTAATAACGTTTATACATACAATCCTTTTATTTATTTACATTAGACAATAGTTTTTGTCTACGTCAATCTGTTTCAGCCATGTTTCTGCAATGATTCTAAATTCTAACTCAGAGTATTTGAGTGCCTGATTTCACTACTAGTTTTTTTCAAAAAGTCCTTACGATTATATTAAGATTATAATATTATATAAGTTCTACTGCACCATCAAACCAATATGTTTACAAAGTAGGTACCTTACACCTTACACATATAAACTCGTTTCTTTCAAAGTGCATTTCGTCAGTAATTTTTATTAATTAAAATTTAGTAATGTTGGTTAAATTAAAATATACAAGTACTACTTACAAATACACATTCTTACTACTACACAAATAAAGCATATATTGTATACATGTAGTAGCCTTAGGGGCTATAAAAAAGCTGTTTTTTTGAAGTTTTAGAGAAATATATTTAAGACGAATAAAATAGTGCAAAAGATTTGTTGCTTATCAATATTTGTACTCGTATGTTCTGTACTGCGCAATGTTCGTTCGACTGACTTCTTGCTTTGGAAATAATTTAGCAAATCCGTTTTATAATTGAATGTTCACAACGTTGCCATTTAACTCACGGAGAAATATATTGAACCGTTAATTCCGGAGACGTTAAATCGCTACCCCGGGAGCAAACGAATTAAGAGATTATTTGGCGCGGAAAATTTACTGCAGCTCAGCAATAATAATGGCGGTTGAAAAATCATTATTTCCAATTCTTGCCGCCAGGGACCGCCTTCCTCCTAGATGTTTTAGCGGAGAAACCCGCCATGGAAAATAACACATAAACAAAATGGCAAAAAACTGAGCGGGTGCCTAGCGAACAAGATTTAAATTTCGAAGACATGTCGGAAATCTAATTCGTAAACGATTTAAACGACATTTTTTTCGAAAAACATATTTTTAAATTGGGACATATATAATTTTATTTAAAATGCTATTGAAAACTGAAATATATTTATCTTGTAGATTTTTACCTTAAAAGTGATTACAAATGTGAAAGTAAAATAATATAACAAAATAAAACATCTTTGCTTGCACTGTTTGCTGAAATACAAAAGCAGTCATGTTTAGAAATATTATTATGCTACCTTTTTTTAAAGTGTAAAAGTAGAAGCGGAAATATGGTAAAAACATCTAAAACATTTTCTTGTTTGCGACAAGCAGTTTTTAAAAATCCTCTACCAACATATTATATGAACCATTTTTTTTCAATTAATTTGATTAATTTGGAATCAAAAGAGTACATTACATTTGAGCAATAGCGTTTTAGTATAATTGACTTATTTATTAGATCCTTGGGTATTTAGATACAATCATTATTTTCCTGGAATGAATGTTTACGAAATGTTCAAATAAAGGACCCTTATACGAAATCAAACTGCTCCGTTCAATTAAATCACTAATTTAAGAATAAAATATAGCCGATAGGTATCAAGGGTGATATGGGCCCCGCATTTTGCGTTTACAAACACTACATTTAAATCAACACAAAATTGTCATCAATATAAATACAGAAAAACGCTATTTACCAATTTAATGTAGTTGATTAACTGGTAGATAAATAATACATTGAGATGGTTTTGTCAGATATGTATCAAAATTGACGCCAGGCACCATGTGGATTAATAATTCAATAGCTAAGGATTTCATTTGATATTACATATTAAACTAAATATTATGTTGGTATTGATATAAATATCCTGAAGATAAGGTTTTGGAATCTGTCGGCCATGACTGGCTCTCATAAATTTGCTTATAATTATGTCCTCCAAAATGTTTATCAGTTGTCAGGCTGTCAGGGCAGAGGGGCAATGTCCCCCCTCCCCCGCACACCCTCCAACATCCAAACAGGCGAGGCGTCTTATCCGAGGATGATCAAATGCAGTCTTCCCTAAAAAACATCTTTTTTTACTCGAAATACTAGAAAACGAATACGAAATCCGACATCTGAAAACAAAAAAAACTGCAGGTAAAAATGTTAGGGGTGAAATAAAAATAATAACGCGCAGAATTCCGTAAAGAAAAACGAATAAAATTAAGCACTTTTAAATGTGTTTTTCGGTTGATCTAGTTAATGCGAAAAAAAATACACCCAGGTAGGGAAAATAATAGGTGACGCCAAAAAAACGCGTAAATTCACAAAAAAAATGGGATCCCAACTCCCCAACCCGGCAGTTGGTGGCGTGCTGTTAAGGCACTACCCTTATTAATGCTCCGAAATAACAAAGATGCTAAAAAAATCTACCGAAATTCATACAGAGATTGCGTGAGTAGGGGTAGTTTTATTGCGAAATCCAGACAATTCTACCTGCGTGGTTCTTGTACTGTTTTTGTCCTTTGCGCAATCATAATGCCAGCAAGGGTAACGCGAGAATTTTGAAAACGAGATTTTTTAAGAAACGCGTATTTCCTGGCTCGGCCTACTCCTTTGGGTAATGTTTTGTATTGGGCCCAGAGTATTACTTATTGTCATTACTAGAGGCATTGCGGCACTAAACAACTAAACTACTAAACCCGCGATCGGCCATCGAGCAGCGAGTTGCGGGTACGGGCGAGTGGAGTAGCGGGGGAGGGGATACACGGGGTAACGGGACTCTATCACGAACACCCTTTATTTTCCCTAACGGGGTGCCAAGCGGCAACATACGTTGTCAGTTCGGAAAACTTTCACGCTAAATAACTCCGTAAAAGTGTTTTAAACAGCTCATCTTTTCAAGTGTAAAAACTTTTTTAAATATTTTTTTGTCGTGATTGTTTTGAATAATTAATCAAGATGGTGATGGTCTCGTCGTGTAAGATGAGGGGTCAGCTGAAACCTCAAGCCACCCCCAGAACACACAATAATCAAGTTGTGGAGAAATCTTCCATTTTCCTTCATGCCGCCGTACATGAGATATCATCGTAAGTACTTATATGTATAAAGATTATCTGTTCATTATGTACGCAAAATTATTTTTTTAAAGAAATTAATTTTGGTTTATTACTTCCCTTGATGAAATATTAGATTATTTAAATAAAACTGTATCTACATACACATTTTATTGAAATTTAGTCTAAAATATTTAAAATTTTGTATACAGTCTTTTACAGCAGATAAAAAATATTTAAATTGCCTTTATTTTATATATTAATGTTTTTATGTATCATGTAAAACATTTATTTATATATCCATAATATAATATGACAATGCGTTAGCTATCTAAATTATACTTCATAAAAGAATTCTTAATCAAAACATGTACGATCAAAAAAAAAAATACATAGCAGTAGTTTTTTTACAGTTTAACTTTCTTAGGTATTTCCGTAAAATATTTTGGACTTTAGTTTTAAAAATACAAATATTTAAACTACCATGTACCAACTCGTACATCAATAAATAAATGTAACATTTGAAAAAAACTTATTCAATGTATTTTTTGTGAATTAAAGAAATCATAAAAATACAGTACATTTTTTTTAAAAAATAATTATAAAAATATGGCTATTTTATACAACATTTTTTTCATATTTTATTATGCGACTTAAATTTTTTTTTTAATATTTTGTGTAATACTCATATTACCTAGTTTAAAGCACACCGTTATCTTTCGAAATGTAAAATAAGTAAAATCCGGTTACCTAATAAGATTTTAAATTTATTCCTATAATTGTGAATAAGCTCTCAGTGGGTAAATAATGCAGCTTTAAGTGAAAATAAATTATCTCACTTCCGAATTGATACAAACATTAATTATGCAACTAAAATTATGCAGTTTGCTGCAGGTGTTGTGATGCGTAGTAATTAAGTCTGCTTTTAAGTTAATAATTAGTGAGAAAAATGTTTGCTTAGGGTGGGCGTCCATTAATGTCTATTGCTTCTTACCAATAAGTTTGCTAATTTACTTATGAATAATAAACACAAAAAATAAATCAAAAGGTAATAATTAATATTTTCAAACTATTAGTAAAATTATTTTTGTTTTTTTCAATTCAAAATTTTCTTAAGTTTTATTTGTAAACCATAATTATTTGTACTTATCTTCTTTCTAATATTATAATATTAAATGCTAGTATTTGTCTCTGCTTATAACACAGTTAACTATAATCTTTTTAAATCAAATGTACTAGTATACAATTAGTCGACTTAAATATAAATATTAATGTTAAAACCTAGCGTTATTCACATTCATTTTAAATTTTACGGTACTATATTTTATTAGTATGTATATACAAAGATGCTTTTTTTACGCAAAAACTTTACAATGTTTTATGATCGCGCATCATCAATGATTCTTTACTTGCATTCGGCTGTGGCTGCAAGAGGTGTAAATTTATTTCCGCAGCGCAGAGTTTAATTCACCAGAAACTAATTTAATGACATCGTGCGCCATCACTGCTTCCCCATCCCCATCTTGTCCCTACTACACCCATAAGTATATGTTATTATATTCCAGTCATAGTGGGCGCTTGGAGGGTAGGAATATCACATTTCTAACGAAAGTAGAATGCTGCATTAATTTGTATTTTTGTGCACTGTAATTTTATAAGCATAAATAATGGAATCCTCAAACAATGTATTTAATTTTGATATCCTTTTTTGGTAGTATTTCATAATAATGTTTTTAGATATATTTTTATTATTTACATTATATTGTGTAATTTTGGCATAAAAGGTGTTCTAAATTTAAAAAAAACAAATGTATTTAATAAAGCTAGAGAATCCATCTACGTACCTTTTGATTGGATTTATTTTAGTTCTATATAACTGATAATTTTTAATTTACATTCTCATCTGTTTGTTGGTCAATTTTTTTAGTAATACATAGAGTAGGTACTGTGTAAATCTATAAACTCAAGTTGCATAAATGCACTTTCCCGGGATCATCATTACTCAATAATTTAAAGATTTATATGATATTTTAACGGTAGATAATCTTAAAACATATACAGAATATGGATATCTTTGGGGTTTTACAGCGGCGTTAATCTGTATATTTGTATCCTAACCAACAAAATAAGTGGTAATAAACATAAATCAGTATTCAGCTCATTTATTGAAGTTCCATTATTTTAAAATAATTACCACAGTGGTGTTGTAATGGAAATTTAATTAAGTAAATGTTACATATTCCATTTTCAATGGAAAAATCACCAAAATTCCAGCCTCTTGAGTTGTTTTTACATCATTCAAATCGTTTTTTTTAATAGAGTATCATATCATATATACAATAATCTCTTATTTACATAATACGGGTTAATTTAATTACAATTGAAAATATGAATTTGTGTATCTACTAATACTTTTTATCATTAGTACGTGGTAGTTTACGGTGTAGTATAATATATTTTCTGTATTGTACCCACACATCTTAAATATGATTAGTAAGGGGAGGTTCTTCCTATTAATCTATTACGTAGGTACGTAGTAACGAGAAAAGCGCCGCGTAGGTGCGACAGTTGGACGACTATAATTGTTGGAAAAACAGGGGAACCGACCTCGCGCACAAGAAACGCAGTTATAAGCTTTTCCCAGATTTATTATATCTAAGACATTAATGTATTGTCACCAACGATTAATTTCTTTCTTAGAAGGTATTGCTTTTGTGTATAAATCTTTTATTGTGATTGTTGCGCTAGCTGAGTTTGTATAATATATTGAATTCAAGGTATTAGTAGGGTTATTTTTCAATGTTACATATTTTATTTCTATCTGTTGGGTATAGCGGTGATATAACTCCAATTCTTTACTTTTTCAGTCATACGATTTATGAAAAGGAAAACATTTTGTTGGTAGATAATACAAATATGGGAAATGTGTTCTCTGGAGGGAGGGATTGAGAATCGGTGTCCGCGACTCTAACCACGGGCCAGTATACCGGGTTCTTAAATATATTCAATAAGTATTGGGCTTTTTGTACATTTTTCATACCTTTGTGTAGTTTCAGAATATGTATTTAGAAATTTGGCTCAGGAATAGAAAATTAAGATAAAATAATTTTAATATAAGGTCGTTTTACAAATTGTCTTCCAAGAAAATTCCGATCTAATTTTTTCATTTATCTGTCAAAAAAGGTTTAATCTCTTATTTTTGTTATGGGACCTGGTTTTGTATAGTTGTTGTAATATTGCACAGTCAAATTGGTAGTTAAATTTTCGGTTACTAAGTTTGCTGAAGATGGTTTGATTGTATAATATAGTGTATACTGGCAGTAAGGTTGCAATGGCGCTACCGTAAGGATTGGGTTATTAAGGTGTGGGTAGGAGGAGAGTTTATGTATAAACGAGTTGTTATGGCCGGAGGTGAAGTTGGGGTTAGGAATGATAAAGGGATGCAGAGACGCATATAATAATAAGGAGTGGAGATAAGGGTGAGAGAGCCTTTATCCTAGTCACCTAACTACGTCTCTCACCAGCTATGTGATGTAGAGGAGGGTTTTGTGACTTTAAATCAAGAAGTTGGGTTTAAGCACAGGTAATCGGGGTGCAGACAGTGCAACTTCGCTGCAAAGGACCAGTTACCAAATTTATAAAGGGAATAATCATTTCTGCGGGCCAACAGTAGGTATTTTTAGATGAATGGACGTAAAGGGGTTGATAGGTTAAGTATTATTATTTATGATAAAGTATAAAGATTTAGTGGTGATGTTAAAAAGGGGTGGTCTGATTTATGTACTTTTATTTTACGTGTGTAGTGTTGAATGTGGGTATTTAATACTCGAATTTTAAATTGTATTTTAGAGGTGATTACATGTATCAATGTTAGGTTTATGTATTTCTGAATTATATCTTTGGGGTATGATTTATGTTCTAAATAAATATACTGATTGATTTTTTGTTATACCGTTTATGGGAATGGGGTTGTGGAGAGTAGACGGATTAGTTCCGCAACGATGAGTGAAAAAGGCGTTTAGTATATATTTTTGGTCACTTGTGTCTTAAGTTGACTGATAAGTAAAGAATTTAGTTATATCATATTGATATATATAGTTATTATAGATTGATAAATTGTAAATATCCATTCATTTACATGTGTCGAAGTTATAATGATGACGTGCGTTTAATTTTATTTGTTTTATTTCAAAAGCTTTGTCTTTCGGTAATATATTAATATACGGTTGGGTGATATATTTATGGCTTTTAATAGTATGCGGGGATTGCTTTGGACTGCGTTTCTTGTGGGAGGGCGTGGTTGTCACACATGGTGTACAAAATTTTAATAGGCCCATCGGTCGCCGAACTCAGGGAGGAGTGCCTGAGTGTAGTAAGACTCTAAGTTTATTAGTATAGGATGAAGCCAGGTCGTGAATAGGGGAAGTTGGGGGTTAATTTCATGTTGTTGTGAGTAGATAATCGTTAAGAACTAAATACTTAGGAGAAGAAAGTTTTATTAATAACAAATTCGATTTTCAATTTTTTAAATAAACGTTTTTTGTAAATAAGAGTTATTGTATTATGGGTAGTATTTTGAGTAATTATATATACGATTGATTGAGTGTAAGTCTTCCAAGAGAGGGATTTTAGGTGATGTACAGGGTAAAGGGGAATATGGTCTTTGTCAGGATTTTTTTCCTGTTAATCACCAGGGGGTTTTGTTTTGATATTGTTGGGTTCTGTATTAATTTTCGTTGAAGTTGTAGGTTATTGAACATTCTGTGGTGGTGGTGGGAATAATTTATGTTGATCGGCGCTGTTAAACCCGTAATAGCCATATTCTGTATTTGGGGTTAAGGTATATTTACTTCCGTATAGAAAGAGTTATTTTTTAGGTTTGGTGGTGTTTGGGTTTCCCGGTATTGGCTGGTTTTGAATAGAGAGTGTGAGTTCATCTGGAAATTAGCAGGTGTAATTATATTTATGTATTTTTACAGTATTTTAGTATGTTTATTTGTTGATGGTTAGTTAATTAATATATTTTTCCATAGCAAATGGGGTTCGTTGTGGGAGAGATTATGCTGGATGATAGTCAGGGTTGTATTAGGTTCACCTTGGATGCCTAATTATAAACACTGTTGAATGGAAATTATTATTTTATCAAAACATGTTTGATTATACAACAAATAAATGGATATCAAAATTATATGACATTGGTTTGAGATTACAGTTTTTTTGCAGAGAATATGACTGGGCTCTTATTGACATTGTTAGCAGCTTTCGACTTTTCTTAGGATTGGGATTGTTCCGAAACTCCAAAGCCACCTTTAAAGCGAAATTCACTATGATCTGGAAGTTATGTTCCTTATTCTGATGGGTTGTGGGACTAGTTGGGATGGGTATGGAAAGAGGGCCGCACGTTGTAATGATGTAGTGGCGGGATGTTACTCGGCGATGCACGGTATTATTGTGCACACCGCTTGGCATCAAAACAGTATGCAAGTTATTGAAGCTTTGGTGTGCGCTGTTCTTAATTATTTGGTGTAATGGTTTGAGTATTAAATGCTTGACGGTATTAAATACGTATAATGAGAGGACGAGTAAATGTTATATTAATGATGTGTGATATAATACGCTAGGTTTGTAACATAAGAGTTAGAGTTAAGTTGTACATTGTTTAATAGTACATTTGTTTTTAAATGATTATAGTTTACTGTTGTTATAGCTGTGAAAATACAAGCATTTAATTGTATAATATAGAAGATAGAGTAGGTTAAGTAGTATTAATGGTTTTAAATATTATTTAATGATATTTTGCTTATTTAAGTATGTAATAACTAGGTGAAATAGAAGGGATGTGTAACCTGTGGTTGTGGTGTGTGGGGTTGAGGTGGCAGTTGATTGGAGCAAACGTTGGGTTGATGATGTGAGTGTATTTGGTCGCACTAATATTAGCTTTATAATGTTGAGTCACTATTGTTTTTTAGTATAGCATAGGTTGGTGTATTCGCATCATCTCTCATGCTGAAATCGGCATTTGTGAGGGGGATGTTTAATGTTGGGTTATTTCGGTTGGGTATTAAGGTATGTGCACGTATAGATTCCTTTAGTTACACGATGTTGAGTAGACTTTTTAGAATGAATGTGATTTAGATTGGGTGTGGTAAAAGGTATGTTCTTATGGAATTTATGACGTTTATGTTATCGGGATGTGTGAGGTTATATGAGTATTAAACTATAGAGAAAATTTTTGATTGAAGAGACATTATTAATAATAGGTTAATAAACTGGTGTTTAAATTAGTTCATATTTGTTTTGTATATGTTGTTAAAATATGGTCGGTTGGGTGTTTCGATGGCACTTTAGATAATTATTTATTTTGTTTATATTTGGGTCCGGTTGGATTGTGGGACGAGGGGTAATTATGGGGAGGTTTTAAATATTTGGATTTTTTTAACTAAAGTCAGCAATTTAGGTTTCGGTAAATGAAATTTATGAAAGTTAATCTGTATATTATTCTCAGGCATTGTTGAATTGTTGAGGAGCGGTAATGGGGGATTATATTTCGTTTTGAAGGAATTGATGTTGTTGTTTGAGTTAAGCAGGGTCTTTTTAGATGTAGGGGATATGTAATATATGTGTTACATGATACATAAAAAATAAAGTTAATTAATAAAATTTTTTATAGATAGTTATATTTTGGTTATGCGGAGGGTATTGTAGTGAATATATGTTATATGGGTGGAAAGTTATTTCTCTTGTATATTGATGGTGTGTTATGGTGTGTGTGTTTGATATCAGATTTATTTCAGATTGGTTAGGTATTTTAATTTATGTTGTGGCGTGTATTATATTGATTTGCGTACATTATTTGGTTATTTTTAGTTTACTTTTTTGAAGGAGTTTGTGAGCAGGGTTAGGGAGAAGGGTTGGTTAAGGGTTGTATTGAGAATCTTGCGGGTGTATGGGGGTGGGAGGGGGGGGGATGGTGGGAGCGGTACAAATCTTCGTTAAAACGTGTCTCAAAATCAGGGTAGTATGGTTGAATTATAAGCATGGGGGGGGGGGGGGGGGGGGGGGGGGGGGGGGGGGGTTTATCTTTTTTAGAGGGGATAAATAGGGGGTAGTATGGTATTTTGAGGTTAACAATTTTTCGATGTTATTTGCGTAATTTTGGAGTTATGACTTAGATTGGAACGACGGTCTAAACGGGTTGGGGATTTTTTAGGGTGAGTGTTTTGGAAAGGTGTAAAGGAGCCACATCCAAACGGACTAATCATAGGCGAACGGACAAGATATAGCTACGAAGGGAATTAGGGAGGGGGGTGGTGGGGTGGTGGGGTGGAAGCTAGAAGAGTGGTTGGTATGTTGTTAGTAGAGGAATTGTATTATATGGTAATTTTGGTGTTGACGTGGAAGGTTATGTTAAGGGGAATGTTATTTGATAGGTTGGGATTTGGAGAGGAGGGTAAAAAGGATGGGATGTATGAGGGAGAATTGTCTTTTATGTTATTTGTTAAAAATAGATGTTTTTGAGGGTTGTCGCTTTGATATCCTTAACCGTAGATCGATAGGAGAGGGAGGAAGGGAGGGTGTTTTGTTGAAGATTTGTTATGCGGAGAAGTTTTTTGGTTGGGACAGTTTAAATAGACTATTAGGAAGGGGGGGTGGGGGGTTAAATGTGGGGGGGGTTGGGTAGCGGGGGTTGGGAGATATTGTTTGGGAATTCAAGGGGGGGGTGTGGGGGGGAGGGGATTGTTCGTTGATTTAAGTTTTTAATTGGTTTTGAGGGAGTTTGTGGTATGGAGGGGGGGAGTAGTTTTTAGGGAAGGGGAGGTGTGTTGGGGAGGTGATAAAAATGTAATGGGTAATGGATGGGGGGGGGGAAGATGGGGAGGTGGGCGTGGGAGGGGAGTGGGTGGGAGGTGATTTTTTGTGGGGGGGGGTGGGGGGGTTGAAGGATGGGGTTATGAAGAGGGTTTTGTAAATAGGAAGTGTTGAGTTGGTGGTGTGAGGGTGGGGGGTAGAAGTGGGAACTGTATGACAGAAAAGGTGTATATGGGGGGGGGTGGTCTGTAGGTTTTGATGTTGGATGATGATGAAAGATGGACGTATGGTGGATATTTACATATATGCTGGTTTGGTTTGATATACTTAATTTTTTTTGGGGTTTTGATTGTATTTGTATGAATGAGAGTATTGATTTGTTTTGAAATTGGGTGAATGGAGTAATGTGGGATTATGTGAGTATTTTAATATATGGGTGTTGGGGAGAAGTCCTGGTATATTAGTATGTTTTTTGGTATGATCGTTATGTTTGTAGTTTGAGGTCATTTTTGTTGTGTGGATTTATGGTAGTTTGGGTTTACGATTTTAGGGAGGAAATGAGATAAATTGATTACAGAGAGCTTGATTGGTTGCGTATTTAGGGTGTTAATTGTTAGGTGATGGGGGTTGGGGAGGTTTAGGGGACTGTGTGGTTCTTGTTCGGTATATGGACATTTCACTGGGTAATAGAATGTATTTCGAAAGAAAAAATGGATCTTTGATAATTGAAGTTCATTTTATCTTTATTAACGCTTTTACTTACAATGGTTTGGTAGAGGGGGGTGGAATTTGGATGAATTGGTAATGGGTTTAATATTGGTTCTTTTAATTTGGGGGTGAGAGGATTTTTATAATAAATGATTGGAGATTTCAAGAATAGGTTTATGTTGTTTTACATTTATGCCGCTCCTAAGGGTTAAATGGTATTATAGGTTGATTATTATATTGCGAAAATGGTCTCTTTTGTTTGCAGCTTACAGGGATAGATTTGTGGGTTGTTGTGGTGTTGTTAGGGTGGGGCAATGGGGTTATACTATTGTTGGGTTTTTCGAATTGTGATATTTGTGATTTTGCACCTTTGCTTGTTTTGATATATTTTTTTGTCACACCATTGTAAAATTATGGGTCAGCTCATCATCAAAATATTCGAGGAGGTGTTTGTGTGTGTGTAAGTTGGTTATTGGGGGGTAGTAGTGTATTTTATAAAACTCAAACTGCTCCGTTCAATTAAATCACTAATTTAAGAATAAAATATAGCCGATTATCAAGGGTGATATGGGCCCGCATTTTGCGTTTACAAACACTACATTTAAATCAACAACAAATTGTCAGTCAATATAAATACAGAAACGTATTTACCAATTTATGTAGTTGATTAACTGGTAGATAAATAATACATTGAGTGGTTTTGTCAGATATGTATCAAAATTGACGCCAGGCACCATGTGGATTAATAATTCAATAGCTAAGGATTTCATTTGATATTATATTAAACTAATATTATGTTGGTATTGATATAAATATCCTGAAGATAAGGTTTGGGAATCTGTCGGCCATGACTGGCTCTCATAAATTTGCTTATAATTATGTCCTCCAAAATGTTTATCAGTTGTCAGGCTGTCAGGGCACAATGTCCCCCCTCCCCCGCACACCCTCCAACATCCAACAGGCGAGGCGTCTTATCCGAGGATGATCAAATGCAGTCTTCCCTAAAAACTCTTTTTTTACTCGAAATACTAAGAAACGAATACGAAATCCGACATCTGAAAACAAAAAAAAACTGCAGGTAAAAATGTTAGGGGTGAAATAAAAATAATAACGCGGCAGAATTCCGTAGAAAAAACGAATAAAATTAAGCAGCTTTTAAATGTGTTTTTCGGGTTGATCTAGTTAATGCGAAAAAAAATACACCCAGGTAGGGAAAATAATAGGTGACGCCAAAAAAAACGCGTAAATTCACAAAAAAAATGGGGATCCCCAACTCCCCAACCCGGCAGTTGGTGGCGTGCTGTTAAGGCACTACCCTTATTAATGCTCCGAAATAACAAAGATGCTAAAAAAATCTACCGAAATTCATACAGAGAATTGCGTGAGTAGGGGTAGGTTTTATTGCGAAATCCAGACAATTCTACCTGCGTGGTTCTTGTACTGTTTTGTCCTTTGCGCAATCATAATGCCAGCAAGGGGTAACGCGAGAATTTTGAAAACGAGATTTTTTAAGAAACGCGTATTTCCGGCTCGGCCTACTCCTTTGGGTAATGTTTTGTATTGGGCAGAGTATTACTTATTGTCATTACTAGAGGCATTGCGGCACTAAACAACTAAACTACTAAACCCGCGATCGGCCATCGAGCAGCGAGTTGCGGGTACGGGCGAGTGGAGTAGCGGGGGGAGGGGATACACGGGGTAACCGGGACTCTATCACGAACACCCTTTTATTCCCTAACGGGGTGCCAAGCGGGCAACATACGTTGTCAGTTCGGAAAACTTTCACGCTAAATAACTCCGTAAAAGTGTTAAACATCTTTTTCAAGTGTAAAAACTTTTTTTAAATATTTTTTTGTCGTGATTGTTTTGAATAATTAATCAAGATGGTGATGGTCTCGTCGTGTAAGATGAGGGGTCAGCTGAACCTCAAGCCACCCCCAGAACACAACAATAATCAAGTTGTGGAGAAATCTTCCTTTTCCTTCATGCCGCCGTACATGAGATATCATCGTAAGTACTTATATGTATAATATTTCTGTTCATTATGTACGCAAAATTATTTTTTTTTTAAAGAAATTAATTTTGTTTATTACTTCCCTTGATGAAATATTAGATTATTTAAAATAAAACTGTATCTACATACACATTTTATTGAAATTTAGTCTAAAATATTTAAAATTTTGTATACAGTCTTTTACAGCAGATAAAAAATATTTAAATTGCCTTTATTTTATTTTTTTTTTTAAAGTTTTTATGTATCATGTAAAACATTTATTTTTATATATCCATAATATAATATGACAATGCGTTAGCTATCTAAATTATACTTCATAAAAGAATTCTTAATCAAAACATGTACGATCATAAAAAATAATACATAGGCAGTAGTTTTTTTACAGTTTAACTTTCTTAGGTATTTTCCGTAAAATATTTTGGGACTTTAGTTTTAAAAATACAAATATTTAAAAACTACCATGTACCAACTCGTACATCAATAAATAAATGTAACATTTGAAAAAAAAACTTATTCAATGTATTTTTGTGAATTAAAGAAATCATAAAAATACAGTACATTTTTTTTTTAAAAAATAATATAAAAATATGGCTATTTTATACAACAGTTTTTTTCATATTTTATTATGCGACTTAAATTTTTTTTTTTAATATTTTGTGTAATACTCATATTACCTATTAAAAGCACACCGTTATCTTTCGAAATGTAAAATAAGTAAATCCGGTTACCTAAAAAGATTTTAAATTTATTCCTATAATTTGAATAAGCTCTCAGTGGTAAATAATGCAGCTTTAAGTGAAAATAAATTATCTCACTTCCGAATTGATACAAACATTAATTATGCAACTAAAATTATGCAGTTTTGCTGCAGGTGTGTGATGCGTAGTAATTAAGTCTGCTTTAAGTTAATAATTAGTGAGAAAAATGTGCTTAGTGTGGCGTCCATTAAATACTATATTGCTTCTTACCAATAAGTTTGCTAATTTACTTATGAATAATAAACACAAAAAATAAATCAAAAGGTAATAATTAATATTTTCAAACTAGTTAGTAAAATTATTTTTTTTGCAAAATTTTCTTAAGTTTATTTTAAACCATAATTATTTGTACTTAATCTTCTTCTAATATTATAATATTAAATGCTAGTATTTTCTCTGCTTATAACACAGTTAACTATAATCTTTTTAAATCAAATGTACTAGTATACAATTAGTCGACTTAAATATAAATATTAATGTTAAAACCTAGCGTTATTCACATTCATTTTAAATTTTACGAGTACTATATTTATTAGTATGTATATACAGAATGCTTTTTTTACGCAAAAACTTTACAATGTTTTATGATCGCGCATCATCAATGATTCTTTTACTTGCATTCGGCTGTGGCTGCAAGAGGTGAAATTTATTTCCGCAGCGCAGAGTTTAATTCACCAGAAACTAATTAATGACATCGTGCGGCCATCCTGCTTCCCCATCCCCATCTTGTCCCTACTACCCCATAAGTATATGTTATTATATTCCAGTCATAGTGGGCGCTTGGAGGGTAGGAAATATCACATTTCCTAAGAAAGTAGAATGCTGCATTAATTTGTATTTTTGTGCACTGTAATTTATAAGCATAAATAATGGAATCCTCAAACAATGTATTTAATTTTGATATCCTTTTTTTGGTAGTATTTTCAATAATGTTTTTAGATATATTTTATTATTTACATTATATTGTGTAATTTTGGCATAAAAGGTGTTCTAATAAACAATGTATTTAATAAAGCTAGAGAATCCATCTACGTACCTTTTGATTGGATTTATTTTAGTTCTATATAACTGATAATTTTTAATTTACATTCTCATCTGTTTTTGTCAATTTTTTTAGTAATACATAGAGTAGGTACTGTGATCTAAACTCTAGTTGCATAAATGCACTTTCCCGGGATCACATTACTCAATAATTAAATATTTATATGTATTTAACGTTGATATCTTAACATATACAGAATATGGATATCTAGGGGTTAACAGCGCGTTAATCTGTAATTTTTACCTAACACCAAATAAGTTGGTAATAAACATAAATAGTATTAGCTCATTTATTAAGTTCCATTATTTTAAAATAAAATTACCACAGTGGTGTTGTAATGGAAATTTAATAAGTAAATGTAATATTCCATTTTCAATGGAAAATCACTAAATTCCAGCCTCTTGAGTTGTTTTTTTAACATCATTCAAATCGTTTTTTTAATAAGTATCTACATTTATACAATAACTCTTATTTACAAAACGTTTAATTTAATTAAATTGAAATAGAATTTGTTTTCTAAATAATAACTTTCTTATCATTAGTACGTGGTAGTTTACGTTTAGTATAATATATTCTTGTATTGTACCCACACATCTACAATATGATTAGTAAGGGAGGCTTCCTATTATATATTACGTAGGTACGTAGTAACGAGGAAAGCGCCGCGTGGTGGCGACAGTTGGGACTATTAATTGTTGGAAAACAGGGAAAACCTCGCCGCACAAGAAACGCAGAAAAAGCTTTCCCAGAATATATTATTCAAGACTTAATTATTTCACCAACAGATTAATTTCTTTCTAAGAAGGTATTGCTTTTGTAATAAATCTTTTATTTATTTACGCTAGCTGATTTTTTAAATTCAGAACAAGGTATTAGTAGGGTTATTTTCAATGTTACATATTATATTTTATCTTTGTTAGCTTGATATAACCTACAATTCTTTACTTTTTCAGTCAATATTTAGAAAAAGGAAACATTTTGTTGTAGAATAGCATTGGAACTCTGGAGGAGGGATTCTAATCCGGAGTCCGCGACTCTAACCACGGGACCAGTAACCGGGTTCTTAAATATATTCAATAAGTATTGGGCTTTTTGTACATTTTCATACCTTTGTGTATTTCAGAACTATGTATAAGAAATTTGACTCTGGAATAAACTAATAAAATAAATTTTTTAAAAAGTCGTTTTACAAATTTCAACCAAGAAACTTCGATCTAATTGTTCATTTATCCTGTCAAAAAGGTTTAATCTCAAATTTTATGTAGTAAAATTATCTTTATTACTACGGTTGGCAGAAATGTTATGAAATTATAAAGTTGGTACGGTCCATGCAGCGATGTTGCAATGGCGGCACCCGTAATGCTGTAAAAACTTAGTTATGAGTTATCGTAACATTAACAGCCGCTAAGAACTTTGCCGGGGGGTGAGAAGGTGGTAGGACTTAGGTAAAGGGGTGGAGAACAATCAGCACAAAAATTAAACTACGGTTTTTATGCACCAATGTCTCGACTGATCTGGACTTTTTCAGTGAAAGTCTATCAAGATTTAAATATTCACTGAGTAGACCCGATCCTGTCTTGATTGTCTCCACATATTTATTGTCTATTAGCTTTATAGATTTATAAAGTTATATTGCTTTATTGGCAGCTTTTTTATATACATGCTTATTGTTGTGTGTCAAAAGGACTTTTCCATCAATAATTATAAATTAAATTAAATAACCCGTTTTATTACATTCGTTTACCTAATTTTGTTTAATTAATCGCAAAATTCTTCTTGTATTCAATGATTACTGCTCAAATTAATATGTTCAAGCACTGTGCATATTTTTAATTTAATTCAGATTTGTAGCAATTGTTTCACATAATAATTAAAAGTTTGCGGATAAACCAAAAATATTTTTATTAAACCTTTTTTGCCAGAATTTCTTTAAAAGCGCTGTATAAAAACATTAAAAACTAGACCATAATACGTCTCCGAAAGCAAAAAGTTTGTTGGTTTATCGTAGTTGACTGAGAAGCGTTTGTAGTCATAATTACGAAAGGCATTTCGTTAAAATCTCGAGATAATAAATGTATCCGATCGTTTAGCTCAGAGGATAGAGAAGCTGACTGATGGTCAGAAAGACCCAGGATCAAATCCTGGAGCGAGCGGTTATTTATTTTCAAAGTGATTTAATGAATGCACAAAGCTATTGTGATTTTTTCTATCTTTCTCTTGATTTATTTAATTTGAGTTTATCAAATTTTCATGATATAATATTTTTATAAGAAAACAGTTTTGGAACTGAAATGAGTTACCGTGTGTGGCTAAACTCGGTGACCATAACATCTACATTATTTAGCCGGGCTTCTAGCTTTTCCCAATAGACTGGTGCATTTATAGAGTTGCATATGGCATTGCAAGATGGCGCACCCCCTCCTCCCTCTGTACCTCCCCGCTCTGGACCAACCCACCCCCCCCACCCCAGCCCGACAAAGGAGGGTTGCTTAGCAACCTGGAACTCGTCTCAATTACCCACCCACATTAAGCTCTATGCAGTTTTCACCATAACTTAATGACTTAATATCTATAAAAGTGTATTCGTAAATAAACGGAATATTATGTTGCATTAAAATTATTATTTATTTTATTTATTTATTTATTTACAAAACCAACACAGTCGTTACAGAATATAATAATTAAAGATATGGAACATTGCTATTAAAAAAATATTTTTGTATTTTATTTCGAAACCGACACGATTTTAGGGTTTAAAACGTTTCTTAAAACTCACGTCAGCGCGGGCGTCACTTCGTTTTTTTTAAACATATTTTATAAGTTATATTGGATGCATACCACATACGCAATAGGTACGTTGTGTTTTATATTTTCTATTCGATTGGTTTGCGATCATTGATAACGTAATTGTATTTTTCACGATCAAATCAGTCCAAATAATGAATTCAATAAATCGGAATTCTCCGCACCACGTTAGGCTGTTCTAAATATTTAAGGATGTGTACGATCGTACCTTAACCATACTTGCCTCTTTCTCAAGGCATCAGGTTTTCGGCGTCTTGGTCGTCCACTGTTGATAATTCGTCGGCAGTTTGCGTCAGAGCTGCGGGACGTGGACTTGACTTGGGAGGATGCACGGGAGCTGGCGGCGATTGCGAGGCAGTCTGTGGAATCCATATGGTCCACATAGGGAGCGGATATGGTATGATGATGATGATGATGATCGTACATCGTACCTAGGCCATAATTTATCTCAATACATAGTGACGCTTTATAAATGAAAAAATTTCTATCAAATTATCTATGAAAACTTGCGACTATCAACATTACAGACATTTCGGTTTTCATATACATAATAAATTATAAGTAGGCACCTACGCATAACTACTCACCTACCCTTTCCAATATTCTATTACTTTCCTCCCCTTTAACCTATTACTACTGATCTAATTTATAATTCTATTAATATCGTGTTCTGCATCCATTTTGTATGCAAGTACATAACATCCGCTACTGAGAAAGTTATAGAAATGATTTCTGGCATGCAAAATGTCTGGCATTAATGCGGAACACTATTCGGCTGGAATCAAATGTCAGGTTGTAATTGAATGATTGAATATTTCACGTGAAATTCATATAGCACCTGAATTGTATCTGTCGACACGAATGAACTTAATATTGAATTAAATCATGCATTGTATAGTAGATACATATTATATCACGTACCAGCCAGTCGATTGTTTTTGTGATTATTATGAATTATAATTTATTGCGTTCCCAATATAAAAACTTTGGTTTTAATAATGTTACTTTTTGGAACAACTAACTTGTCTCCCAACATTTTATTTTCGGACTTTTTCCAGTCTGTCATAGTCGCAAATACATAACTATGAAAAAGTATGAAACAAGTTGTGATAGAAAGGGATTCGATTCCAGGTATTTTAGTTGTGATTGAGCGTGCGGCACTAACCGACCGCAACCCAGTTCTATACTTGTATATTATAATTATGTACTTTAAAAGAAATATCTGGGTACATCGTTAAAAATCCGAACTTGTGATAAATAATCATAATTACGATACACTGCACTCGGTATGCCCTATGCACTATAAATTGCGGATAAGTTAAATAAATGATAAAAGGCAATCGTATTTTAACTGTACCTAACAATTAACCAGGTAAGACGTAACGTAACGTAATTAAACCCTTTTTAGTAATATTCAAGATTTTCATGACCAATAATTATTGTGGTTTTTAATGATGTGAAAATACCTAAGCTCCATAGGGTAGTGTAAGGTAATATGGACCGTAGTTAATATGGGCTGATGGCTCATATAACCACTCCATATTATTTGCCATAAAGCCGAATGCTGGAAATGCAAAGTGGTACTGAATATTTAATCCTGCCCTACAAGGAATCTATCCGTTTCGATCAGCAAATAGTGCTATCGTCATACCTTTACACCAACTGTAGCAGACCCTCATTTATACTGTCAATTGCAACTACTTTTTTGAGATATAAATCGAATTTTCATTTACCTTTACTATCAAAACCAAGTGAATATTAGGTACCTATGCATAAAGTAAATAATCTTATTGCTACTGATTTTTTACAACTAAAACTTAACACTTTTTACAACGACTAATTTCAAAACCTTTTTTCTCAAATGAATTTAACAATAATTATATTTTTCGTTCGTCAATGTAAAAACAAAAACTCATTTCATTCATCGGTCTAAAAATTTGCATGAATTTTCTCATCTGTTGATGATATTTTTAAAAATTTTGGTTTTGTAAGAAATAAATTCTATAAAATACTTTTTACGTGTCAACCTAAGTTTTATTCGGTGTTTTTACAAGTATATTGTGCTAATTGTATTTTTATTTATTAAGAAACTATTGATATCGCTTTTCGTATTTTTAGTGCTAGAAAGTTAGTGGCTAAACTCATTATTTACCTACCACTAACTACCCTCACATGCCACACTACCTACCTCAATGATTCGCCCGTCCGCGTTATTCATATAAATGAGAAAAAGTTATCTTGGCCGAGGTATGGGCAGGGATCACCAATATATCGACATGTAGATACAAGTCGGTAAGAGGTCGATACAATCGTTTATCTGTGTATTTTCGACACAAATCTGATAAACGCTTGTATCGACAAAAATCCATTGATAAACGCTTAAATCGACCTCGTGCCGGTTGGCATCTAACTAACTAAACATCACGCCATTTCCCCGAAGAAGTAAGCAAAGAAGATAGAAGGCCACATCACTCTGTCCCGGCATACCGCCCTTTGCTTCTTCCAAATTCATGTATCTTCTCGTGCATGCTCGCCGTTTATTCCGACTTTTCGCTTGACCACTTTCAAGTACCTACCATGTAATGTTTTTCTCGGCCTTGCTCTTCTACACCCAGGAACTCGCGTCATAGATTCTTTTAGTCGTACTTTCATAATTCATTCTCTCTACATGACCGAACCATCACTATCTACTAGATATGTACATTGGTGATCCCCGCCCGGGGGTGGCTGCACCGGTGCTGGTCACAGGATTAGGGCCTCGCCAGGGGCTGACCAGTGTTTTAGAGCCGTATTACTTGAAACGACTCCCCGAGGAGTCACTTCTCAACACACCGCTATTATTTTTCAACCCTCAACCCCCAAATTGTAAAGTACTAAACTAGACGTATCTCCATACTGGAAGGTAAACGGAAGAAATGGGACTAACTTGGAAATTCAAGGGGGCATACTTTTGGGTAAACGCTTTTAATTCTAATACGTCGACAGCTTACGTCGGAGCTACGGGATTTGAGCCTGTCTTAGTAGATAGTAGATAGTAATAGTAGACAGAAAATTGAGTTAAAACTACCACCACGGCAGATAATAATAAAAGCACAATAATTTTCTAGAAATTCCGCGGGCAAATATAAAGTTAATCGAAACATAGTAGGTATACTTACGTACACAAAGATAGGTATACATAAAGATTGATCTAAGAATATTATGGTATTAATTAATCAAAAGATTAGTCAAATTCTTTAAATTATTTGTTATCTTAATTACAGAATTTTAAAAAAACTTTGGTACTTACGGATGAAACACAATGTCTAGTATCTAAATTGTCTAGGCAAATAAGCGAAAATATTTACATTTTGGTCTGCGGTCCATGTTCTATCTCTATAGTCAGGGGCTGGAGTATATTGGTATCATGACATTAGGTATCTCCCTTTACAGCTAGGGAAATGGCCGTTTGCAAATTCAGGGTTGAAACGGTTATTTAGTATTCCTATTCGAAATCATTACTATTCAGAAATATTTGAAAGTTTTCTTTAAATACTTGGTACTTTGGGTAGTTTTTTCGTGATTTTGATTTCATGAATTTTCACAACAATCTTACAATTGCATCATCTTCTTTTAATCATTGAACTAAAATTTTCTTCAAACCCACAACTTTTTTTAAAGTTTTGATACCAGATAAATTTGCATGATACCGGCAGTTAATTATGTACGCGACAAAAATGCTAAAGTTTGCTTTTATGAAGAAACTTTTCTAAAATGCAATAAAATTGCTAAACACTTTAATCATTCTAAAAACTTCTACAATGGCGTAACCTATTTACAAGGTTACACTAATGTTTGAAACTAAAATTAACATATTTGAAACAATAAAATTTAATGGTACTCTTTCCACGAATTTTTCTCTAAAAGCATTTAGCGGCGATTCTTAATAGGAAATCCGTGATGCACTATGAAAAATATTTGAAAAGACTTTACGTCTTTTAATTTAAAAAAATCGTATTAAAATATATTAGTCAAGTTGAAAGGCGTCCTTAAAAATAACTAAAAAGTGGTCATGGTTCTCATTAAAATTGGTAGATAAGTACCTACGTAATTCAATGGTAAATTAAATGAAGGATTAAATAGCAAACAAAGTATTGTCAACCCTGGAATGCGCCAGGGATGGTTTTACGACTCTTGGGGCCCATTTTAGTGACAGGTGATGGTGTCCTTACGATGGCCCAAACTAGCCTCCCACCCTCGCATTGGACACCCCTGCATTATTTAATATTCAATACACTGACCATACACTAACCCAGGGATCAAACTCAAAACAATATTATTTCCTGATGCATAGCAAAACTGGACCACCGAGTCAAGAAGGACGATAAAAGCTATAAAACACTTTTCTTATTTTCCATTTATTTTATGACTTTTGTATGACGTGTTTGGAGGTGTTATGCTGTAGTTTATATGCTGAAATTGATACCTAAACCCCTTTTTGTAACGTCGACGATATTCAAATGACTTTTATTTTGCTACTTATGTAAAATTCAAATAAACACAAAGCAAACAAAGTGATATGACCTACGTAGTGTTATTATGATAATAATTTACTTTGGTAAAAATTTCCTTATTCTTACAAACCGAAGCTTCTTGTTTTTTCGTAAATATTTAAACTCAAAACCAACAAATTATTTTATTGTTTCTGCCAAAAAATACACCGTCTTCAAATTATTTAAATGTTGTTTTTTTTCGCAGATCTCCCTCAGAGTAGGATGGTGAAATCGCCCTCTCCACCCCCATCAAATGGTAAGCTACTAAACGAACACTTATAATACACTAAATACAGATGTTAAGAGTGAAATCAAAAATAATTTACCTCAAACTCGGGTTTACATACATATTAGGCATCCTGCTTAATAAAAAATAATGATATTGATAGTTCCTACCTAAGTTCCTATAGGTCATGGGTCTTTTTTCTATATTTTTCCCCTACGACCAATCACAGACTCCAAGTACTACAACAGTGCAAAATATTTAACGTCAGTGTTGCGAAGGAGCAAATGCGCATAGCGCAAACTCCTTAATGAAGTAGGTATGAAAAAAATATTAAAAATCTAGGTATTTAAAATTAGGAATACCATAATCATACTGAAATATTCGCTATTATAATTATATTTCCACAAGTAGGTAATTCTATTTTATAAGTCATCAAATGCGTTTTATTTTTTTTAATCAAATATAATTAGAACAAAAAAAAGTTCTTGAGATATATCCTCGAAAAACATTATGCCCATATTATACCTGATTTTTTAAAAGAACCCTTTTGATCACTCGTTCGGATACTTCAGTTACGAAAAATATTTTGTACATAAGCTTGTGGTATTAAATTTTTTAATGTATAAAAAGAATTGCTAAAATTAGATTACGTCCTAAAATGTATTTAAAGAGAAGCTTTTTTTTATCTACTGTTTTTTTTATACCTACTTGTACGTTTACTATTAACTCGGTTAATCGGTAATGTGCGCCTTAATACGTTTGGAACTCAAATTTTCCTGTCAGATATTTTCATGGGCAGTTTCAGTTTTCTCAGAAAACGGTGTGAATATTTTTACATACGCTCAATATTATGAATGGCACGTAACAAACGACTGGAGATCGGAACTGATCCAAACTCAGCCTGATCCACTGAATCCCGCCAAGATTTAAAGTCATTTTTTATTCCATTCTATATTCATAAGCAAACAGCATTCCTGGAGGAACTGAGGAACGATACAGTAGACATAGTCATCACATTTAGTGTGCACGAATCATAAAAATACCTTTAAATTTATTTTATTTTAAAGTGGTCAAGTGAAAAGTCGCAATAATGAATACTTGAAAAGATGTATGAATGTGGAGGAAACAAGGGAAGCGTGCCAGGACAAAGTAGTGTGGCGCTCTATCCTCTACCTACCCCTTCGGAGAAATGGCGTGATAGTTAGTTATGTAAGGGCCAGGATCAATAACTGAGGGGGACTATATCATTAAAAAAACTAGACTGGTGTAAAATCTTATCAAATCTCCCCGAAGTTTGAGATATGTAAATTAAATAAGTGATAAATATTCCTGATATTGCTGATAAATACCTAGTCAACAAAAATTAAATATTAAATACTAATCCTAAAATTAATTGAAGGCGCAAGCTATAATAATGATAAAATGTTTTTTAATTATTATTTCAAGCACAAGCCGCTTTTGCTTCGTTGAAAAGAACATATTTTACATATCGAATTATGCGCAAATATAAATTGCACAGATTTCTATCACAAAAAATAGATATAAAATAATATTTGCCGGCTAGAAACTTACAGTTCTTTGTATTGCACGAGTCATCGATGGGAGAAACATTTTTATTGGGCCGATTTGGCATTCAAAGCACAAGCCGTTATTCAAATTTTCTGAAAATATGAAAATCTCGGCTGGACCGTGTCGATGCCCACTAGGGGCCAAGGGAGATGGAGAGGGGGAAATACCTACTTAGAATCATATTCTAAACGGAAAATTTCTATTTCGAAAATATCATTCAGAAATTTCAAATTCAGTTTTTTATGGTCGTATACACACAGGATGACTAGACTGACAACACTGTTAAAGACAATAAAATCCCGTTAATAACAAAGAAATCTGACCAGCATATTATTTAGAATTGGAATAATCGCGTTGAATGACAATGACATTAATATGTCATTAAATCAGTTAAATAACAAGCAGAGAATAAAACGTTGATTTTTTATTCCATGAAGGCGAGTATGATCAATATGATGTAATATTCTATATAACCTATATCACTATCCACCACTAACCGAAGCAATGTCGGTTTTACCACTAAAATATGAGCCTTTGTGTATGTTAATTGTGATATTTTGTATTACGAGTAACTATTAGTTAATTTAACTAAAAAATCATTAATCTTCAGTTCATTTACCAATTTAGTTATGCACAACACAATATGTCATAATTTTCATACAGAAAACACAATATAAGTAAAACAAAAAATTTACTACTGACACATGGAGTTACAATAACAGTTACATTTAAGAAATCACACTACATATACAATAAATAATATAAAATAAGTTACACAACTAAAAAAAAACTTTTTTCATACGACGAACGTTTTTTTTAATTCTTAAAATAGCGTACATTAAATACTGTATAATAAAAAATTCACTATAATATTAACATCATACTTTTTTTTTATCACATCATAAGTTATTTATTTATTTTTTAATATTTCATAAAGACCCAGTCGGCAATGAAACCGCAATGGTTTTCTACTATCTCTTTCAAAATATTATAGTTAATACATATTTATTTAATTGGAATACTTGTATGATTTTTTCATTTGTCAACTTCGATTTTCAGCCCAGAAAATATTAATCCCAAAAAATATCCCTTGTTTTGAGTTCGGGTTTTCTGGCCTCGTCATGTTGATGTACGTGGGAAGTGCAGCGTGTGTGGGAGGCGGGTAGGGGGGTATTGTGACAAGGGGAGAAAGGTAGGGTGAGAGTAACAATACCACCCCCCCCCCCGAGTAGCTGGTCACCCGCCCTCATCACTATTCAACCAGCATACTTCACAGCATAAAGCTTCATCTCGAAATTCCATACCGAACTGTGTATAGAAATAGTACAGCACCTATACGCGAAACAACGCAAAATGTTGTAATGTTCGATTCCCGGTAAGAACACAAAAATCAAAAGTGATTTTTCTCAAGCATGGATGTTTATGATGTTGTTCTCCTCTGTTATTGGGCCTCTTGGCCTGTTGACAATTCTTCGGCAGTTTGCGTCCGAACTACGGGACATTGACCCGACTTGGGAGGACGCACTGGCGATCGCTTGGCTTGGAGGCAGTTAGCGGAATCCATATGCTCCACACAGAGAGCAGATATAGAATGAGTGTGATGATGATGATGGTAGCCTGTTTAAAGGTGGTTAAATAGAATTTATTTTCAAATTTTGCAACATACTCAATACATCCAAAAAATTCTCGTTAAATCTAAAATTTTTTCTGAGGTAATACATCATTAAAATTAAAAATCAAACGGTAACAAGTAACAAAATATATAATTTTTGGAGCCACCAATTTTAACGATATCCTGTGGTGCATTAGTTTTTAATGCCAAAAAAATATATGATTTCACACATCATCCGAGATTACGATTGTAAATGTCAATTACTCTGAATATAATAATTCAAAAATGGACGCTGAAAATAATGTAGAATTTATTTTTTTATTTGTAGGTACAACCGGATACAATTATGCTACTATTTTCATATAAGAACAGTTACATTTCATACTTCATTTCTACAGTTCATAAAATGAACATTTTCAAATAAGTAATAATTTATTTAATTTTTTAATCTGCAAACCGCTTTAAAAATTTATTTCATAAAATGGTTACGTCAATAGGGGTAAATTTGAGTTTAACGAAAATTTTCTTATTACGTATTCAAAGCACGTTCTTTTATACGGTCAGTGTGTTCACTGCGTGGAAACTTTGTACCAGGAACTTAAAAGTTTTTTTTTTCATAATAAAGTAACCCTGCGATCACATCGGTATTTTAAAGAAAACTTACCTCACATTAAGGCTTATTTTAAAGGGCGCCATTACTGACCGACTCACGGGAGCCTTTCCTACCTTAAAATATTTATCTTGGCTGGTAGCTGGTTCCAGAGCCGTCTTGAGAGGTGGCCATAAAATATCCTATCTCTGTTTTTTTTAAGATACAGTAAGAAGTCATTTTATGTAAGGTAATATGAGTACGTTAAATACATGCACAATGCACAACACGCATCTGAAATTTAAAACTATATATAAGTTCTGGAAAGTCCACATTCCTCTGTTGAGACATCATAAATTAACTTTGTAATAATTATATTTAGTGCCTTTGTTGATATGTTATTTCAGAAAAAAGTTGTTATAGAGCTTTCAATCCTAAATTTACGAGTCGCTTCATATCTCCACTATTCGAAGTATTGATAACATTTTTAATTATTTTATTGATGCGGTTAAGCATTTTCGTGAAAAATCACCTCAAGGGCGTTGTTCATTGATAGAGTCAATCAATTGCAGACCGAATAAATTTACGAACCAAAAGGGGACGAAAATGTTAATTGCAATAAATTGATTTCACTTTACTAGGTACTGAATTCCGATTCGTCTTGTAGCTACAAAGCGCACGCCACGAATGTAATTTCCGTTATCCACCTATTCCATTGAATTTTCATGATTTTAATGATAGATAAAACAAATGTTATTATTTGATGTTCGTTTCACAGATTATATTTATATACCTACTAGTAAATGTTCGTTTTGACAGATTGATTCACAGATTATATATACTAAATAAATTACTTTTGACAGAATGACAATAATGAAAATTTTGTTCGACGCACCGTTCAAATTTAGAATTTTTTGTAGATACATTGATGACTTGGGATTTAGGATGTAGGTAGGCTAGGGAAAAAGAAAGATAAGGATGTTTTGGATGGGTTAGGAAAAAAAAAAGGGAATACGAGCTGATTTCCTTCCAGTGTAACTGACAACAAATCATCCCCCAGCAATCGTCCTTGGCGAACCCATTCGCGCAACTATATAAGTATTATAATCTTGTTTATCGCCACAGTTAGTATACAAGTGTGGATAATAAATATAATACGTAGGATTTATACGCGTTGGAACTGATATTCAATATCATTTAAACGATTTTGTAAATATTGAAACATGGAGATCACTGCGAATGCTTATTTTGTGTACTATGCGGCTCTGTGCATTGTCCTTTTCTTCGCCTACCTCCCAATAATATAAAGGCGGCCCTGCCAAGATTACAATGTATGTAATACTATCTCGCGTAGTTAGTAGACATTTCTTTGCTCGACACAAATAAGTACCAAATTGGTGGTGATGTATGGTGTCTAGGTATGAGTGATTAACGAGGACGGGCGCAATAACTGTTATTTTGTTTCTGTCTGTGGGAAAGTCATTATCACGCCGCGCGCCGCGTGTAAGGAATGACATAACAATATTTTTTGGACAACTTATCGCTGGGTATCTCACACTTTTTGTTATTCCGTCGAAATATTAGCCGATGACTGGTGGATTGCTGATCACGGTCAGCCATTGAAGCGACCGCTGGGAAAATTTTAAATTACTACTGAGTTCGACGTTTTAAATTTTCTTTTTTGTTTAACACGAAATTCTGAGGACGCCATTTTTAAGTCTTTCGAGTGAAAAAGAACCGTTCTTACTAATTCACGTACATTATGTTATAACTTTCTTTACTGTAGATTGTTTTGTACTTATTTAATATTTCGTAAATTTCTATGAAAACTGCTAAAATCACTTCATACAGCCATTTCAATTATTTTTTAAGTGCACTTATTTACTTAATTAACGCTCTTTCATAAATACATTTTTGGCATGTTATATTAGTAAAATTTGTGTTTTTCATTAGGATTCGTACAAATTATTGTCTCCGACAGATAAACATATTTTTTATGCCTACCTAAGTTAAGTATTTTGTATTTAAAACATAAATCTATTGTAAATAGATTTAGACACGTACCGTTTATTTGTAATATATTCAGTGGCAGCCCCATATTAACAAATAAATCACAAGACACGATCGGATAAACATCTCCATATTATAATAGATTTACCCCTTTCCCGGTGCATATTCAATGCAGGTAAATGAGGCCACGTGCCGCAGCTTAATATAGTGACTTTAAAGGGGTTTTGATTTTTTATTATAGTTCAGGTAGGTACACACTTTAGTGTATCATTTCTCCCTTTCCACTAACCCTTCAAACACCATTTTATTCACGTCTTTGAATTATATATGATAAAACTCTAAGGTGATACTGTTCAATTTGATATTGCCACGAAAGGGTTGCATAATAGATTTGACATAGTGTAATGAGGGTTATTTAAATATAAAGGGTGTGGGGCTTTTGATTATGTATGTTTTCTATGCCCTTTTTATAAGGTGTGTAGCAGAGTCATTTGGTTACTATGATTTGTTTATAAAGCCGCGGGTATATTAAATTAAGCAGGTAGAGTGGGGTTCAAAGGGATATATTCAAATATTTTTTTATGAATAGGGTTCATTGTATAATGTATTCAATTGGGGTTGTAATTTGAAGTATATGAGGTGTTAATTGAGTGATTACCATAAATTTGAGAGTTGGTTTTGAAAACATTTACTAGTGAATGTGCGCGCAATAAATTATATCATTTAAGTTATCTTATTCAATCGAGTCAAATCATTTTACTTTTTAAGTTTTAGAGTTACGTACGTAAAGTTAAGTTCCTACGTTTAAGTATCAGGGAGTTTGCTGGAAGACGGTGGATGGTGACGGCGCAGGATCGGGAGGAGTGGAGGCGGCAGGAGGAAGCCTATGTCCAGCAGTGGACCTTCACGGGCTGAAATGATGACGATGATGATGAAGTTTGAAAGAAACGTAGTAAAATAAATTTATTTTGAAAATAGTTTTAAAATATAGTCAAATGAAAACGATGTGGCATTTCAAACATAAATAGTTTTCCGTCGCCATAAAGATTAGGTATATCTATGTTTTTTTGTAGTTATGTAACTATTACTTAATCTTAACGTATTCTCTATTGAAATCATAAAAAATAAATAATACGTATCAAATAATGTTGTGTTGATTGCCTGACTCCTGGGCGTTTAGCAAAAATTATCAAGTAAGTAATACACTTAAACGAATATTGTCATTGCACTAACTTATTACATATTTTATCATTAAATGTAAAATAAGTCATGATGGCCTTTAGCACGATTCTCTGTGGCTCGTGTCACGAGACAGCACGCCCAGAAAAACCCCCTTTCATAACGGATTTTACTACTTTAGGGGTAGCGAATTTATGGTGCTGGATTAACTATCAATCATTCCATTTATTTCTTTGATTGTTTCACTTGTTTTTGCAAACAGTTTCATAGATGATTTTGAAACCTCCTGATTTTTAATTCGTATATTTTAGAGATTAATAAAGGAAACGTTATATCCTGTGTATTAAAATATAAGTTGTTCGTTGTATTATACTTACCCATATTTTCTCAAATTTTATTTGCGATTTACGAGTGTTGCGTATAGTTACACTGTCAAGAAATAAATATTATCGATAAGGACTACATAACAAAGTTTGGTTTTGAATGCTGAGTTTTGAATGTCCAATAAATAATGGTTTTTATATTTATTTTTATTTTGTTTTTAAACTTTCTGTAAATGTACAATGGTACAGGCGGGTTTATTGCTAAAAAGCAATAGGTATCTTTCTAACACTCTACACCTACTATTGCATACGATAAATTTAGGCTAACTAACTAACTAACTAACTAACCAACCATAACGCCATTTCCCCGAAGGGGTAGGGCAGAGAGGATAGAACGCCACACCACTCTGTCCTGGCATACTTCTCTTGCTTCCTCCACATTCATACATCTTCTCAAGCACTTGTTTGACTTGATCATGCCATGTCTTTCTTGGCCTTCCTCGACTTCTACATCCAGGCACAGTAGTATCATATATTTTTTTAGCCGTTCTTTCATCATCCATTCGCTCTACATGACTGAACCAACGTAAAAGACCTGTCTTAATTTTGTCGATAATGCTTATCTCAGCCTTGCATTCTGCTCTAATTTCAACATTAGTGCGACTATCATACATAGTTTTACCACACATTCGCCTGAGAGATCGCATTTCAACTGCATTCAATCTACTTTCATCCTTATTTTTCCAACTCCTTGCATTTATTTTATTATAACTCTGCATTTATTTTATTATACCTAGATCTGTATGTATTTTTCTTTTAAGCAATAATTTTATATTTGTTACTTACTATTTTCGTGTTCAATGATTCTCTTAATATTGAGAAATAAAATAAATCAGGATTTCGGTTATGGTCTCAATACATAATGAACAAAAAGTAGACTTAAATATAAGGTTTGAAAATAGCTTCTTTTTTTATTTAAAATGGCTGTTGTCATTTAGACACGTGACCCCTTTCGATACCGTTAACCAATATCCGTTAATCGGCCATAAATCATAATTTAAAGACAATTTCTAATTCCGCCTCGTGTCAAAGAATAACGAATCACCGCATCACAAAAAAGTGTTGCCAGGATAATCAGCATTTTACTTGTACATATTAAAAAGTCGACAAAAAGCAATTATCCACGGCCGTACATAAACCTCCTAGCATAATAGTATAAAGGGGGAAAACGGAATATGAAAAATGAAGGGGTAACACCGGTGCAATAATATAAGCCGTATATCATCGCCTTATAGAAATCAAGCGGGAAATATGTAATTTCTGTTGTGATTATCGGTCGTGTGATGGTCGACGCCAGAGGGAGGTTGAGTTCAACAAAGGAAAGGGTTGGAACCCGAGGGGAGGCGGCGATTGGCTGCTAATGCGCGATAAACGGGAACTCATCTCCCGCCACCCTTATCGGCTTATAAACAAGATGGATGATAAAAAAACTGATTATTAATCAATCTTGTTTAATGAATTTGTTGTTTTTGTTTGTTTAGATGGTGAAACGGGAGGAGACAGTGGAGACGAGAGGAGTGGAGGTAGTGAGAGATTGGGTTCACTACACAGGTTGGGACCTCATGATGAACATTCCCTAGATTCAGACAGAGGAGGTGCCCTAACCTGGGTAAGTTAAAATCATTTATAAATTACTAAACGTTGCAGTAAATTTACTTACTTTTGGGAAACGGCCACAACGCTATGTACGCTTACGCAATTATTCCAAACACCAAAAAATTCATTTTACTTACAGACGGTATATGGTTGCCCTATGCACCGCTTTGAATGCAAATGACAGAACGAAGACACAATTATTTTTTTAAATTCCTGTACGTAGGTACGCTGCGCTGCGCGCTGTACGCGTATATTAATATCATTAATTTCCACACTGTTTTGTAGAGCATTTAGCAGCATGAAAGCTGAAAACTAATGCATACGCCTAGTTTTAGTCCAACGGTTATACAACAAAGTAATGTAAATTGCATAAACTAAAATAAAGCGGCGCTTTGATACAAACATGTTTTGTCGTTTTACAACCAATTTATCGACAGAACCTTAAAAGTGTAGGTAGGTACTTTACGTTTGATTTTTTTTCGTGTTTTTATGTACTTTAATTAATTTACCTTAATTTATGGTCAGTAAAAATATCATTATGAATAAATTGAAATGAACATTTTTTCATTCATCTTTGAACTATCTATTTATTACATCACAAAATCATTCGATCTCGATTCAAATTGTATTCTTATTCACCAGTTCTACCCCTTGAAGAAGTTCTTGTTCTGTTGGAATATTTTTCCCCTATAGAATGTTATTCTTGTCCCACTAGATTTTACATCGCGGAGGGTGAATCGGATTTATATAAAGTGTTTTAAATTCTTCGGGGAGAACATGTGTTACGTTGACATAACATATTATGATCCTACTCACCCCATAATAAAGTGGAAGAAAATATTTTGTGTATCGTCGTGTTTATTTGAAAATACTGAATAATACAAGAATTCGACGTGTTTATTTGAATTTTCACATGTTACAACCATGTTTTGACAAATAATACTAAACTAGCTTATCGTTTGATATTGATTCTATTTATCTATTATTTCTTATAATAGAGATATTCCAATTAAAACTATTACATTTCTGTGTACGAATCTTTATTTTTGATCTTTATACATAATGTATAACTAGATATATAATTTATATTATTTTCTAGATTAAATTTAAAATAACTTACTAATAAATAGATAGTTTTTTTTTCAGTGAATTATGTTTATGTTATAGGTAATTTCAATAAATCAGCATTATTTTTTTAAAAACCCATAAATAATTTTACATATAAATCAGTAAACGCAGTTTATTAATTAATAAATCAGAAAGATCAAACTGTATTAGTTGCAGACAGAAACTGGATTTTACCCAAACTTCTTGAGATGTCAATAATTGTAAATGAATGCAAGCCCGTGGTGGCTAAAATACAAGCATTCGGACACACTCAAAACGTCGTTCATAAACTTACCCTAGTTTATTTAAAATATCTTCCTTTATAACATGACTTTAACGTGTCTCCAGGTGACTGATGTGTCCCAGAGGAACAGCAGGGGCGGCAGCTCGCCCCCGGGGGGGCCGGGGGCGGGCCCGCCCTCGGTGCAGGCCGCCCTGGCAGCCCTGCAGGCGGGGCACATGTCGCTCAACTCGCTCATGTCGCACGCCCAGGTAAGGAATACGCACTGACCAGAGATGAATTATGTTTTGATGAACGATGTTTAAACAACCTAAAAATGCTTGAATCTCACCAAGCCTCTTCTTGTGGCTTGTTAGCGGATAAGTAAAAAAAACTTCTACAAAAGTATCTATATAATATTATGGACTGTCTTCAATAAATGTTGGTTTTAGTCAATTACCTACAACATTACTTATTTTTATTATTTGGGTATTTTGACTACAAACTTAAACAAGTGGTTAAGGTAACCACAAAACTGTGGTTACCTCATTCTAACTAACTAACTAACCATAACGCCATTTCCCCGAAGGGGTAGGCAGAGAGGATAGAACGCCACACCACTCTGTCCTGGCACACTTCTCTTGCTTTCTCCACATTCATACATCTTCTCATGCACGCACGTCGCTTATTCCGACTTCTTACATGCCCACTTTCAAGCACTTGTTTGACTTGATCATGCCATGTCTTTCTCGGCCTTCCTCGATTTCTACATCCAGGCACTGTCGCATCATATATTTTTTTAGCCGTTCTTTCATCATCCATTCGTTCTACATGACCAAACCATGGTAAAAGACCTTTCTTAATTTTGTCGATAATGCTTATCTCAGGCTTGCACTCTGCTCTAATTTCGACATTTGTACACCTATCATTACCTCATTCAAAAGTAATTATTGTAATACTACATATATTTATACATTTTTATTGAACTGCGTGTTTTTATTCAGAACTCGAAAACTCTACTACTAATAGAGTTGTATTATAAAAGTACGTGATAATTTAATTTGTATTTTTGGAAATAAAGACATATAATTAAGTTTTTGTTCTGTGATTTAAAAAAATAATTGGCAGAAGTAGGTAGGCACTCTCTCACAGAGTTGAAACTCATTTTACAAGTGATTTGTCTGTCTTTTCCAGAACCAACAGATGTACGTCCAGAACCCGGTGGGGGCACTGGCGGGGCTCTCGGGCCCGGAGCTGCAGGCGCTCCAGCGGGCATTGCAGCACCAGGCGGGGCTCCGGGCGCAGCTGCACGGGTTGGCAATGCTGCAGCCCCCGCAGGGCAACCAGCCGCAGTTCTTCCTACAGAATCAGGTGAGGAAACCTAGCAAGATACAAGTGTATAAAATCGGTAATAAATCAATAATTAAACCAGTCCTTCCATTGAAAAATCCATTTACGATAAGTGGCTAACCTGTCATACCAATTTTTATATAGGTTTACGAAGAAATCATTTTAATTATTGCAATTATTTAAAATTAAAATTACGTTTGTTTAAATATTACTCCTTAAATTTGGAGATCATTGACCGTATGAGGGAAAGCCGCCAATAATTCGGATAATTATTTATATCAACAAATAAACTAAATTATTTACGACATTTAAGCTTGTTAGTGAAAGCTCTTGTTATTATTAAATATTTATTTATTTATTTTTTCAAATTAACACATTAAATAATGAAATATATGTACTTACGTATTACTTTTTAATTTATGAACAAACAATATAATAATTCCACATAATATCCCATAGGGACTTCTGTCACAGACATATACTCGCTCAAGTCACCCTGGCAGAGATATTACACATTCTGTACAGGTTCGGCAATAATACTACTGACTGTTAGAAAATATACTCGTTAATTTAGTGATGTATACGGGCTGTAACCGAAACTCGTAGTACAACCCGAAAACTAGTGAACCTACATCGTATTTGAAGACGATTGTGTAATATGACTTTTTAATCTAAGCTTGAAAAAAAAAATTGAAGTTTTCATAAGGAGAAGTAAAATTGCTCAAATTCTTATTAAAATGCGTTTTTTTATTTTGACTAAATACATGATATTTGATAACAATTTGCAAAAAAAATCAACTTCCTACTCAATTTTCTCGAAAACTAAGGGTCAAATCAAAATCAAATTTACAAAATCAACTCCAAATATTATGTAGATTTACTGGTTTCCGGCTTGTACATCGAGTTTTGTTACACCCTGTATATCTAGTATTAAATATTTTTATTAAGAAGATGAATTAATAATAATATATATATATAACATAGTCAGTAACTCAGTTTAGTAGCATGGTTGTTGTTACATACATTTTTTGTCTTGATACTTTACTTTATTTTTCCTGTGTGCCAGATAGGATTTTTTTTTCTGCATCCCTTCTTTATTTTACGAGTATTTTTGAAAAGTTGAGAGTCTTTTAGGTAGAAGTATGTAGGTTAAAGTTTATCTAATCATGCCGATGCTCTTTTTTACAAAAATATAGAAACAGTAGAAATTACAAATCTATAATGCGTTTTTTTATCATAACATTTTTTTCTTTTCATTTCTCAGTCTCAATATAAATATTATTGTTATAGATAGTAATTATAGATCAAGGGTACTACTACCTGTAGAATGATGACATTAAGCTAAAAACCTTTTGGCGGAAAGTGCTTGGAACCTCAAAATTACAAATTAAAGTTCACAACATTACCACCTAACTATAAACTGATTATGCTTAGGTACTTTTTTCTCCCTTTGACATCATGATAATATTATATCATATTCGCATCCGCTTCCTATGCTATATTCCTATTCTAACTACCCCCAAGCTAAGTGATCAGCTCCACGGTCATGTCCATATCCCGTTATTTTGACGTAAACTGTAGACTAATTGTCAGCAGTAGACGTCCAGGACACCGGGAACCTTATGTACATACGTACTTAGCCATTTTATGTCCCTGTTAAGTCCCCCGCCAGGACTATCCAGGTAAGGGTTAGTCCGTTCCTTCAGTCATTTTGATGTACCTACCTATTGCTTTATTAATCGTTTGTCTCCTATCCAGGTCCAGCAAGCGGTGGCCCAAGCAGCCCAGCAGTTGCAACAACTGCAACAGCAACAGCACCCTCCTCACTCCCCCAGCCCCGGGCAGACGGGGGGCGCGGCCCAGACTACGCCCCCCAACCAGGGCGCCGGGGGGCTGCCCGCGGGCATCCTCACCCCCTCCACGCCCAGCTCGGGGGGTCTCACACCGCACCACCACAAGAACCCACGACTACTGGAACCCTCACCAGAGGAGACTACCGACTTGGAAGAGCTGGAACAGTTTGCCAAGACCTTCAAGCAGAGAAGGATCAAACTAGGTATGACTAACAATCGATCATTCTAATATACAAACTTTAGACACCTTTTGACTAAATAGCACATGAAGAACTTGAGCCTTGATGATGGCATTCAACCGTCCTCGATTTTAAATCTGAAAACTTATCTTACAGAACTCTGATTTATATACATAATTTTAAAGAGTTGTTTTCTTTGCAGGTTTCACACAGGGTGATGTCGGTCTCGCGATGGGTAAACTATACGGAAATGACTTTTCCCAAACGACGATATCCAGATTCGAAGCGTTAAACCTCAGTTTCAAAAACATGTGTAAATTAAAACCCCTGCTTCAGAAATGGTTAGAAGATGCGGATAACACCCTAAACAATCCGAGCTCTCTCAGTAATCCTCTCACGACCCCCGAAGCGATAGGGCGGCGCAGGAAGAAGAGAACTTCTATAGAGACGAGCGTCAGAGTGGCCCTGGAAAAGGCATTCCTCATGAACCCAAAGCCCACCTCGGAGGAGATATCCTCGCTGGCCGACAGCTTGTGTATGGAGAAGGAGGTGGTCCGAGTGTGGTTCTGCAACAGGAGACAGAAAGAGAAGAGAATCAACCCGCCCACGTCGTCCATGGGCAGCCCCAACTCCATGACTAACGGGAACGGGGCCATGTTCGCCGCGGCGCTGGCCAACTCTCTGGCAGGGGGACCCCTGGCGCTGGTGGCGGCGCCCCCGCACTACGCCCCCTCCCCGCTGCCGCCCATGAAGCACGAATGACCCCGGCACGAGTGGGACCTCTCTGTACTGCTCGCACCCGACAATCGGTATATAGACTAACGAAAGCGCTTGTCGCCAGTGATCCTTGTATTATACTATTGTGCAATCCGGTAAATGTGAATTGTCCTCGGTTTCTGCTCTTACAGTGTGCATCGCGTTATATCGAGACTTTTAATAGTGATGACAATTGTTGTATAAAAACTATCTTGTTAATAATTATCGACGACAGTCTTGGCGGATCCTCGAGTATATTTTCTAAGAGAATTGTGTAAATATTACCTTTAAGGCGAGAAATATGCACCGTTGAACTGTTTTTGTATGCGTAATTCCAAATATACGAAAAGATTAACAATAAAATAATGATAAATTAATAATCGATGTACTCCAGTATTTTGTCTGTCCAAAGATATATTATTGACTGGATCTCCATAGTGTTGGATGAAGTACGTTCTCTTTCGTTCCATTTCACTTGTCCCCGGCTAAAGATTTCCACCCTACTATACTAACCCAGTCTTCCACGGACTAAAGTTCCTATAATATTTACTGTAAGTTTGAGACGTTTCCAAAGTTTTCTTTATTCTTGAATATTGTTGTATCTGTGTATTACATATCGTATAAAATTAACTGTATGGATAACTATGTTGATGCTGGTAAGCCTTAACATCGTTATTTATGCACTATCTTTTAAAATGTAAATTGTAAAATTTGTTTTCTTGACAGAAATGCTAAAGTTATTAAATATTTAATTAGGTGTTTATACATAATACAGACAAGCGTATAAAGCAGGAGATAACAAAAGCATTTATTTATTGAAAGCCTTCTCAATTTGGAAACCTTGGTCTTTAAACCAAGGTTTTTAAATTAACTCAGCTTTATTTTATCATTTAAAGAAAACATAATTGGTATTTTGATTTTACGTAAACATTTTCATTTTGGGCTTCCTTCCAAAAATATTCAGTGAGTGGCATTGACTCACTAACATGCAGGGTCTTAAATCAAAAATATATTTTCAGAGTTATGCCACTTCTTGAAATGCAAAATTTAACGGAATTAGCATATCTCTCTAATGAACTCATCTTCTCATAAAAAGCAATAACTCGTATCCTTGAGAGGAAATAAAGTATACACGAATGAGGACCAACGTGATGAGTTCCTATTTCATTTCCTTTGAAACATAAATGTATAACTATGTTAATCTCAGGAGCAAGGCTAGCTAGTTTAGATTCTAAGAAGGTTTATATAACTGATAACTGTAAGGAGTTTCTTTGTTTATCTTGTTTTACTTTAAACTGTTACAATGTGAACTTTGTTAGAGGAACTTTACATACCCTAACTACACTTACTGTCACTGTAAATATTAACATAACACAAAGTGATTTGTGTAAGATATCTCTAAAAATAGTAAAAACATAATATACATATTAAAAAATCTTATTTTTCCATGAATTACTTTTAATTTTTGAGATTTAGGAACGAATACTTTATAATTTATTGATTATCTTCAATCAGCACTGGAAGTGGATATTTTGGAAATTAAATTTACTTAAATGAGAAACAAAATATCTATCTACACAATAGTGTAAGTATAATATTATATACTTGTGATTTTTGATACACTAAATTACAGCCTTTTACTTAATTAATGTAAACTTATAACACAATCACATTATTTAATAATATCTTACCTTGTATTCTCATTTTTGTAGTAGTATTTTCCAAAATACATAGTGGGTGTTGAAGCTTCCTTCCGGTGTCTTTGTTGATATTATAAAATACACATATTTATTATTTATGTATTTACAAATTAGTGTAGCTCACCAGTGTAAATGTTAAATAAAATTATCAAAATCATTTTCCTCATTGAAATTCTGACTTCACGTTGATAACTGTTTACAAATTTTGAAAAAACTTGTATTGAATGTCTTACAACCAATGCATTTTTCACCATCTGAGAAAAGAACTCTATGAAAAGCTACAGTTTCATAGATTTTTTTTTCAAACGCAAATACATCAGAATATATTTTTAGTGACTTTATAAAGCATTTGAAAAAATTAATTCTTTTTGTAATAAATAAATTAAGGGCTCGTTTATACGAGGCAATCTACAGGTGTAATTTGTAATCTTCTGTTGCCATTTTATTTGTCTTAGTTACACCTTGACTCACTGTTTATTTACCAGTGTTTTCGAGTTTTTGGGTTGCACAGTTTAAACCCGCGCTGTGCAAGCGGGTGCCCTGCAAGGCGTCGGACCCTATATGTACATTAAACACAAAAAATCCTGATTTTTTTAAATAAATATTTATCTAATCTTACAAATGAATAGTTTCACTTAACACATGTTTAGGTACACTATAACTAGGCAACCTAAAATCTATCAACATGAAAAAGATTCAAACTCATTAGCTGGTACTGAAAAAAGTTGGAGATACAAGCTATAGATAGATATTTTTTATCTTTGCCGCTATTTAAAAATCACACAAATCCCAAAAGAAAATTTAATGCAAAATAAGACAACCGATTTATGCAACATTTGATTATGCAAGTAGTTTAGATTTTAGATACCTAATAAAAATCATTTTACTATACACTGGTGTAGCTTTTCTGATTATGGTTGTTAATGTATATATTATACATTTATTTATTTTGTAATCTTCAATCAATATCATATCAGTAAATTTAATACTGCAAACACTATTTTTACAAAATAATGTGAGAAATATAAGTAAATGTGTAGAATAAATAGAATACCTGTCCTTTGTAATATAAGTCATGGATATCTTTCATTTTTACATTCCCTGAAATAAATCAATCTGTGAACATTTATATAACATTACATTAATAAAGACTTAAAGATACAAGCTAAATATAATAAATGTATGTGTGTGTAGGTTATTTTAAAAAATAGAAGGAAAATGTGTGTTAAACTACCAACAAATAAAACCACAAACAAATTAATTAAACATTCTTTTAATCAACATTCCCTTCCCTTCGTAAGCCTTATACTGCATCGACCTATACAGGGTTAATTTTTAGTCAGTTAACAAAAAAAACCCTGAATTCAGTATCGTTAATAGAACCCATTTCAATAAAAAAACATGTCCTTTCTCAAATAAAAAAAAAGAAAAGTGCACCCAAATGATTCCTCAGAAACAGTAAAGACTTGGTCACCCCTAGGAGCAGAGCGTCCCCGCCGCCCCCCACCCCCTTCTACGGCGGACTCGCCGCGCAACCGCACTTACCCCTTATGCGCCGCGCATGAACTCAGATGACCAGCTGTGAATAGGGTGTGCGTTATTTGTAAAAAAATATAGGAATAAAAATAATAAATCGTAAAAATAAAAAGTACATGTTTTTTTATTGAAATGGGTTCTATTAACGATACTGAATTCAGGTTTTTTTTTTGTTAACTGACTAAAAAATAACCCTGTATATTATTCCCCTAAGGGCGTTTGTCCTCTTCCTCTCGCACTTTCCCCTATGAGAGGGAGAGAGTCCGAAGTTTGACAGGAGTCATACTAGGCTCCGGCAGGGAAAGCTCCCCTATATGATTGATTTCTCATCATAAATCGAGACTAGACTAAATTTGTAGTTCGCGGGTAGCGTAAAAACAGCTCTAGCTGGAAAATTTACAAAGTTATTAAGTATTTCTTTTGCGATTTTAATTGTATGAGATTTTGCATAGTAACTTTTTTTGCTCTCTCCTGATCTTAAAAATGCCTCAACGTTACATGTTTTTCGATTTTTACGTAAAACTTATATATATATTATTGATTTGCGTGTTTTTTTAATACATAAAAGCCTTTTCGATGAGATATAAGCTAAAATCCATTCCTCATACTAAACTCTACAGGTTTTGCAAAAATAAAACAGTGTACTTTATTTTTGATGGGAAATATGTATATAACATTTTAATGATATAATATATTTTATGTGACAAGAAATGAAACAACAGAGAAACTCTTTAATATTATCAGACGCCCTCAGGGTTCAACATTGCTTTGAGCTTTGAGTCCACAAAATGCATTCTGCCATCAGCAAACGCAACGTATTACGTTGAATGCATAATTTAATCAACACGAATATTTATGCTCAGAAAACAAACGGCAGGTTACGGCTACCCAATTCATAAAAAAATCATTCGGTATTGTATTACTCACAAACAATACCTGAACATGTTTCCAATAAATACTTTTTGGGTATAAAAGGGTCTCAATGTGTAGATAATAAGTAAAAACACTTAAAATTACAGAATGTATGGCAGCAAACAGATAAATATCTGGCATTTGACAGTTCAAACCACAGACTACAACACAGCACAACATGCGTGAAGTGTGACGCAAATCATTCATGGCTGCCAACAAAATAATAAAAAGCGTACATTAAATAATTACATTGCGCATAAAATTATCAGTTATGTATATGGTTAATTTATTAACGTCTCAAATATATCGAATGTATTATCAAATTTATGAGTCAAATTTAGTAAACCAAAAAAGGTTAAATCACAAAAAAGTTTCCATCTTATTTTTATACTGAAATTTATTTAGGTTTATAGTGGTACATTAAGTTTATTAATTTTTGCTTTATATTAACTTCGCTGTGTGGTATATTAAATGAAGAATATTATCAAGGATTCAACTACATTGACACTTAATTCTCATTTAACTTAAATGAATGAAACACATATCCTTACATCTACATAAACAGTACAGTAAAAGTTTAATAAATTTAATAATACATTCCAAAATGATTCAAAGTTTATAATTAATATCTATATATTATAATTCATATCAAAGAATATGGAACAGGCACTAGGCCACTGCCCATACAAAAAACTTATGCCGGTGCTGTAAAACAATTCTATGTTCCCATGGCTTGAACTGACGACGTAACTTTGTAATGGCGTTGCAGTTACGATAAAAATATTTTTTTTTGGTTGTTTACCGTTTTAACAATTGATGAGCATTAAAAGAACATTATTATATCAATAATCAATGAATGTTATAATTTTGGGCCAAACTGAGTGTCAAATAACTTGGTAAACAATATTTTACGATATTACAAGATTAACGCTATTACAAGGTTATGTCAGCGCTTTATATTTGTAGTGCTGCGCTAACAATAACAGGCAATAAAAGTATCGTAATCTGTTCTTATACAGTTATACTTTATAAAATAATACGTTTTTCATTTTTAGAATTTGAAAATAATGGACTATAAGATAACTTTTATTAAACATAAAAATAAAAGTACAGATTGTAACTTTGTAACAGAGAATAAATAAAACAATTTTATTATATGAATATTACCTTTTTTTGGTTTCCACTTAAATAACTAAAATATAAATTTTAAATGATTCCGCCAATCTAAAACGCAAAAAAATCTTAAAAATAACGCGGCGGTTCATTTTGGAGGAACGGTAACGAACTCAGTGTTATGTTGTGCCCATCACTAGTCGTGACTAACTGATAGGTGTCAGGAACGCATTCTCTGAACAACTCTGCGGCCCCAGATTTTTGTGGTAAATCGAAAATAGAACAAGTTTCCAGTTTAATTACATCTTAAAACCGCATCTAGCAAGAAAAATAAGGAAATTTAACGTTTTCAACTTTGTCGGAATGTGAAAATTTACTCACAATAAAATAGAAGTGGGCAGAGTACAGTCAAATGTTTAGTATTGCTATAATCAAAAAATATATTAATGCATAACAACTGACAACTTCTCAGAAACGGAACGAGAAATGTATTTTGCGTGAACAATTTTTTTTGTTTCCCTGGAAGCATATTACTGTCCCCACTATTATTTCTCAATCTGTTTTTGTATTCGGTGTAAGACAACTGTGGAATGTTATCGCTTAAGATATCAGACTCATCGTACAGGTCATTACTATTCCGTGCTTTGTTCTTCGTAATAACTTTGGGCCGTTTCACATGTGTTATGCGTGGTGGAGATATTTTTTTGATCGGTTTTGCCTCCTCTTTACCAACTGTAGTACCTGCAGAAGTTTCAAATACTCATATATTTATTTTGGCAAGATACATCTAGGGTCTTTAAATCTTTTGAAATCCAAGACACACCACTAATTTAAATTCTATACAACATTCCCCAATAAAATCTTTACTATTGTTTCAAATTAATGCTAAATACTATACTACCAGCAACATCAATTTTTCATCTAATTTTATTTATAAAATACAAGTATTTAAGTAAAAAATGTACCTTGTTTATTGGTGGGTTTTTTCTTGATTAATAATCCATAGTTAGGTTTCAATATTGCCTTTAGTTTTGGTCTCCTCTGAATGCAACCTGTAAACATACAAATATAAATAATAAATATATGTATATGCTGATATGGCGACTCCTATTTGGCAGGTGTTTGTTGGTGCAAAGGCTTTCTGGTATACTCGGTACTACATCAAAATCACAAATTAAGAGTAGAAGTTCCAAGTACCATATTTATCAAAATAACTTTTCATCAATACATGAAACATTCTATGTGCCATCACCCATCACCAATTGCCTTGTTTGAATTCCAAGGACCACAATTGTTTGAATGTAGTTTAAACCACTGCCGAAAGTTCTCACAGATCTACATAATGTGCCATATCTTATTTCATGGCAAAAGTTCTGTGTCAGTCTGTAATGTGTTTGTTATTTAGCTGTTTTGTTACTTTTTATAAATCGTAATTTTCTTCGTAGAAATATTATAAAAATTGAGCTCTTGTATTTCTTATTGATTGATTCGGCATTCACTTTGTAACCCTTCATAATGGATTGTGATTAAATAAAAGTATGTTATAATATGTTAGGTAGGTACTTATTTGATTTATTCTATAGAAATATAATTAACACTACCAGGATAGTTCTCCCAGTAGATGGTAGTGTCTGAATAGTAGTCTCACTCTACTTTCTTGATTTAAAAAATGCAAACAATAAGGTTTTGAAATTAATTTTTCCCATATCAAAAGCCAGTGTAATAGAGATGTCGAGAGATAATTCTGTGTTTATCAACTTAGGTACTTTCAGTGACATTTCTGGAAACCTGCGAAAGTTCAGAGAAGTAACAGATGCTACCTTGCATGAATTGGCATGTTAGTTATTATTTTTTTTTTTAATATAAAAAGAAATCTATGCAATCTTATGATATTTGCACATATTTCAATTTGTAAAAACTATTTTCAATAAAGCCTAACGGCTTGTGCTTGAAAATAGGAATCGAGTTGTGTCAAAGTGGGGATTCGATCTGACGATCTCTGGACTCAGAGACCGCGACGCCACCCACTGGGCCACCACCCGTTCAACATACAAACTGTTATTTTTTAATAGAAAAAAGTCTCTAAAGCTATAAAAGATGTTTTACCTGATTATGCTAAACATTATTTCAGATTTTGCCCAGAAAAAGGAAAATTGTTACTTGTATATCATTCGTTTATCTACACCTTCTTTATCTTCGCACATAGAATTTGCTTAATCTAAAATACGCATTGTCTCAATTTTCTTATTAATAATTTACCTGCATCAGCTCCTTTGATTATCAAAAACATGTCTTTTTTTGAAAGTCCATAATCTCTCAACTGTGATAAGATAGTTTTCAAAAACCTGTTTCGAAGGCTTTGCCATGATCTATCTGAAACAATTGAAGTAAATTGATAAAGGTTTACTTAAACTATAAAACAATAATTCACTAATCAAAGCAGCCTGTAAAGTAAAAATTTACAGAATCACTTTTTTTCCAGTTGTACAAGAATAAACCATATAAACAGCTATCACAGAAAAAAAAGCCAAAATTTCTTAACTTTCATCGGTAAATTTATGAAGGTCATTTCAACAATAACAAAAATATAATGTTTATTATAAAGAGTAGGTGTAACATAAAAACACTTACTTCCATTGGGCATAATTTTATTATTTTCCATCTGTTTCCAAATTAAATTTCCCTTGACTTTATTAGAATTAGTTCCGTGTAAGACCCATTTTAAAATTGTTTTGTCTTCCTCGGTAGTGTATCCTTTATCAGCCGAACTAAAAGGCAAAATAAATATTTTTACACATCCGTCTCGCCAGTTTCTGATTTCTAAAGATACGGTGTATGTCCCTATATAATCTAGCCACCTTAATTTAGTTTTTCCCAGCAATTCATCTTATAGATTTATTGTTTTTAAGTACTTAGTTGTATTTCATCCATTTTTGCAATGTTGTTTTGGAGTCATTCTTAAATACATGTTGCTTTATAAAATTACCTATAATAAACATTTTCCAGTGGCAGAACAAGGGGTTGGCGAGAGCAAAGTCAACTCTGGCCACAGAGAGTAGCACAAAGCTAGAGGTTAAATGGGAAAACAGTTCAAACCAAGTGGGTTCAATATATTGAAATTACACTTTTATTTGTATGCTATTTTTGTAGGGTAGGCACTGCTTTTATGCCTGTATCTGTATGGAGTGCACGCCACTAGTACATTATTATATGGTAGGTAACACCTTTCTTTTATATGATATTCTAATATTTTTTATAATCAGGTGATAAATTTTGTGATAAATTTTCCTTTGATTAATTTAAACATCAACTGTCTGAGTTTATTATACCTTCATATTATTATAGTGGAACTCCTTGGTTCAAACTATATAAATTGGCTTGATAACACTCCGATTGAAAAAAATATAACCTGTCTTTTTTTTTAAAACTGAATAGAAATAAGGTACTCTCGTAGCTCCTAGCAAATAAAAATTATGTTCGTTAAAAATACAATTTTTATTTTTATTGCCCTAGGCACGTAGAGAATTGCCCTAGTTAGTTACAGGAAATATAGTTTAAAGGTAGGAGCTTAGGCTAAACAGTATTTTACATTGTAAAGCGCCCTTGAGGTGATTTTTCTTAAAATGGCGCTGTATAAGTTAGGCGATTATTATTATTACACCTAGTTACGCCTGTGCTATTTCAAAATTATTAACAGAGTAAAACTGTAAGACAAGCGAACATTTTTTTTAAAAAGAGGTCTTAATGATGGTTCCGTCATGTGAAGCGAATGAGTGATGAAAGAATGGCTAAAAGGATTTACAATGGAAGTGTGTCTGGATATAGAAGTCGACGAAGGCCAAGAAAGATATGGCATGTGAAAAGTCAGAATAATCACAAAGATGTATGAATGGGCAGCAAGCAAGGGTGTGGCGTCAGAACAAAGTGGTGTGGTGTTCTATCCCACTCCTTAGGGGAAATAGCGTGATGGTTATTTAGTTATTTATATGAGAATGAGACAAAACTTACGAAGAGTAATTAAAATTTTTGGAGGGTCTTAAATTACGCGGTGGACTCTTGTTTACTGGTTGTGGTACAGACTTCACTTTGGTATCAGATTTCCATTTCTCAATAACTGAAAACACCTCATCAGTTTTGGATACTTGGCAGTTTTCTTTGTTACCTTCAACATAGCTACTTGTTTTGTCAAAGTTAGAGTTTTTGTTATTCAATTCTAAACTTTGATTCAATTTTCTACAAACCTAAAAAAGAAAAATAAAAGCAATCAAATAAAAATATAAGGAAGTAAATTAATAACACTTTTTAATATATGCTCGGTGAAAGTTCATAAAAAATACATTAACCTTAGAAAGCTTAAGTATCGAAAAATTATGAGTGCATTTTGTTTTTGTTCAGTTCCCCCCCCCCCCTTAACCAGCGGCAATTAACACGCCCAACAGTTCCGCGTCTTACTTGAGCCGCCTCATCACTTAGTGTTGGCCATGAACCAGTACACCTTTTTAATTTCCGCTCCGCTGTTGAATTTGTGAGATTTGCCGTCCATCAATAGAAGGATGACAACACTGCAACTATATCCAAATTTGACACAAACGTGTTTGTAATTATGTGTTTTAAACTAATTGTTTTCAACAAGTTCCAAATTTGTAGAGAATAATTTTTTATTTCATAAAAAAATATATCATAAATTTTACAATAGTTTAGATTTGAACAGTTTAGCTTTCTATGGTTAATATTGTTTTTTTATGCATTTCCTTAACATAAATATAAACAGAGCTCAAAACTTGCCCTAGCAAGACAGTATGTTATGAAATACATATTTTTCTTCAATGTATGTAGAACAATTCAATAATTTAGTTTAGATTATTGTGATTCTCAGTGAACTCAAATTAAACAATTTTGTAATATAGTAATCATTCCAACAGTATTCCTTCTTCTTTCTTCCAGCGTTCTTTTTACATGATGCGACCTATACCTAGTGTATAAAATAAAATAAAAAACAGAACCAAAATCTAGTTTGATTTCAATATTATAATACGAAGTTCTATAAAATAAATGCCTCAACCAATTAATTGCATTATTTAATGAATTACGATTAAATAAAAAAGTTATTAATGTTACTGGTGTCTTTATTATATAAAAATAGAACATTTATGACTGTGAGCATTCATTTCGGGAGTACAGTTCTCACATCGACTGGTGAAGACACTAAATTATAGAATACAGAAAATTTTCAATAGAAATGCAACACTTAGGTTTTTTAGACACAAGTGTAACCAAATATTGACAAATAGAAGAAATAGAAAAAAAATGGACATGATGGTAAGTACATTCTATTTTTACAGAATAAAAACAGCAGTAACACTAATAACAAAGTTGTCTGTTTAATTACATACATTTAATTATGAAGTGTTACAAAGTGAATGCCCATTCAACCAATGAAATACACACTTAAACTTCATTTTCATTAGGTATCATAAATAATTCTTTTAAAAGACCAGTGTAAAAAACAAAAAAGAAGTAAATGGTTCATTATGCTTAGTTAGACTAAGCACCTAACCAGATATTAATCAAAAGACCAAGGTTTAAGTCCTAGCGCATATAGCTGTCCATAAACAAATAAAATAAATACATTTTGAAGTGATTCCATACTGCAGGTTATTTTTCTTTTGTCTCTTGATTTTGAAAATACTTACTTTAGAGTTGGGTTTTGTAATCTGCATTGATGATTTAGGGATCTCTCTTGAGTTTTGAACAAGACCGAGTTCTCGAGCAAATTCCGACTGCGTCATCTCACTCGAGGAATTACTTTCGGCATAAGAATGTTGCTTTTTCGTCGGAGTTCTAGAGCTTACACCTTTTGAAATAGCAGGAAAATGTCTCTCCAATTTTACAGTTGGATGTAAGGAGATCATCAATTGTCGAAAATATTCATCGTCATTTTCAAAATAACCCATCGGGTACTTCAGTCATCCCCTTGTACGGCATGAAATCTCTATTTTTTAGAAACCCATTTTCCAATGGCTGCCAAGTGCTCCGAGGGAATGTAAAAAGAAGCTGCTTTCCGTTTAGTTTTAGGTTCAGATTCCGACAAAGGCCGAGAGAAGTGTGACGATTTATTCTGGTGTCCATTCCCTTCAATCAAGTATGTCCTATTGGAAGAAGCACTTATATTTAAATTTCTACCTTCAGCTTCCCTAAAAACAGAATTATTTTTATATGATTGACCTGGGAAATATATCTAAAGCTATCTTTATATGGCGCAGTTTACTACACAGTTTTCTGTGCAGTCTGAAAACGGTCCCGTATAAAGGTAAAACTGCATGAAAAACTGTGTGCTAGTGTCAGATTTAAGCTGACATGACAGTCAATGTTTTTTATGTAAACGTTTAAATAGACATTGGTTTATTGTATGCTTTTAAATACGTAAAAAAAACAATAACATACGAGTATATACATAATTAGCTAAATATACAATTTCCTGAGAGCAAACATACGATAATAACTTACAATCGCGTTTCAAAAATACACATATTTAGCGTGTCTTTTGACAGAAGTTTGACAGACTGCACAGTTTTCTGAACAAGAAACTGTGTAGTTTTCTGAACAAGAAACTGTCTCATATAAAGTGGGCATAAGGTTAACCACCTATTTATCTTAACCAAACATTTTTTGCTAAATTCATTTTTCCACATATTCAATAGATATTGCAGTTGTACAGAACATGAACCAATTTAGAAAAGCACTATTAAATAATAATGTATGAACCTTTGAATAATAATGTATGAAAAGGCCTCAGCCAAATAGTTTTGTTTATCTCCTCCAAAATGAACAGGATCTTGGTTAAGATAGATAGGCTGTTAACCATCGATATTATAAAAACTTCAAGAGAAATATAAATAAATATAGGTAATACCTTTCGATAATGGCAGTAGGTGTTACTTTCTCGTGACATCTATTTGCACGGTCACCTCCTTGAGAACAGTGGCATTCCTTTCTTTCAATCATTTCTTGGAGTCTTTCAATCTTCCTTAAAGAAAATTGAAAATAATTGAGAATATCCTTGCAGAAAATTATTATTTCAACATTCGGTTAATACTAAGGCGGCCAACCGTCCCGGATTATGCGGGACAGTCCACAGCGACAGTTGTAATCACGCTTTTTAATAATTAATAAAATAGTCCTGCAAAATGCCCAGTGTGTCCCGCACATCCCGCATTCCTAAAATAAATAGGGCCAGAACGTCCAGTAATTAGATCTTTTTCACACTACACACACTTCAGACTGTAGCATGTACGGAGGGACAATATCTCCGATCGCTTTCTTTTTAGCCGAAAAACGAGTGCAAGTGAGAGAGAAATATAATAAATATGTAGTTAAGAGTGTTTAATGGTCACCACCAATGGGAGAAAAAGTTGGGATGATGAAAATCTTTCTTTGATTGTTACTTAATTCTAGCGTACTGATGATACACCTACCCTCAGTCTTTCATAAATATATTCTTCTCTACTAGCAAAAATGTCCCGCATTGACTTTTCACAAAGTTGGACGCCTTAGTTAATACCACCATGATCAATGAAAGCCCCACCCTTTCCCTAGACTGCTTTAAAGACTATTGAGTCTTTTTTCAGTCCAGCCAACTCTACCGATTTTTTTCAACAAGCTAAACCGCGATTTTAAGATTGTTAGTGTGATAAAAATACGGATAAATTTACGTTATGTACGCGAACAGATGCTTTCATTGTACGGCTGTCTCGTTGTACCACTGTCTCGTTGTAACATTGTACCACTGTCTCGGCTTATGTATTATAATTGTCATTGTTTCCATCACCTAAACCAACCAGAGTCGGCCCAAATTAACAGTAGTAGGGTATGTTAGTTTCTACCCCAATTATTATTTATTAGTAATTACAACCACCCGTGTGGAGACCACCATGATCAGTAATGAAATTCTATATTTTAAAACACATTTTGAAAATGGGCACCGAGGATGGAACCCTGGGCATCAGATTCTTATTTAAATTTAAGCCACACTACTTAATCTAAAAAGCACACAATAGTTTTCTTATAAATACTTACAATGAATAATCGTGAAAAACTTTGTGGGGTGATTTGAGTTTCTTTTTCCGCCTGCATTTGTGATTATTTAGCGCCTTTTTTATTTCGCAAAGAGCGTCCTCAAAATCCATCAGAACCATTTTACCACAGTGAGAGATATAGAAAAAGTCAACTCTTGACTGAACATTTCTTTCGGGGTCCATGATATACCCGTCTTTAATCTCAATAAATTCACCATTTATTTTAGCATAGCACTTGTTCCATCCGCTATCATTATCCATGATGGAAATTGACGGAAATGAAGTAATGAAAATAAAACACAAATAAAATCGCAAAATAAAGTATTGAAATGAAAAATTCTTCGCCCATCACTTGTGTGTGAGTGTTTACTATTGCGATATTAATACGGCGGGAATTATTTAAATATATATAGTTATATATATATTATTCGAGTTTTCCATATTTTCTCATGTAAAATATTTACATAAAATTGTCGTAAATGGGTACAAGTTGTATCTTATCTTTCAACCACTTGTATGATAACATTTTTACATGAGGATTACATAATAATGGAGTTAAGGGTCAAATTTATTGTATTGAAAGAATAAGTAAAATTTAACTTTGTGCTTTATATTGTATTGTTTAAAAAAACAAATTAGATGTCAGCAAAATAAAATATAAGTAAATAACAATTTCATGCTCTAATGAATTGATAATTGTATAATATTTTTAAGGCTAAATTTCATTTAAAGTATATGGATACACAACTGAAGTGGATCTTTTGTAAATGACACAAACTAACCTAGACATACTACTGACGAAAATTTAGTTTAAACTTCACTGAAATCTAAAACTGAGAAAATTCCCCACTTATTTTTCGTATCAACTATTAAAAGACATTAACGTTTTGTTTTCATTGTGATCCATTGTTTTATCGCAAATGGATTGGTCACTTATTGACCAAAAATAAATTGCAACCACACTTGAATACCGAACGTTTTAATCTTCTGCCAGCACCAACCGATCGCGAAACAATACCACACAGACTCAATAAGCTGGAAAAGTAAAAGTTCAGTAATGTATCCAAACAATTATCTACATTTATACCTTTGTTTTTTGCTGTCATGGATGAAAATTCCTAACGCGTAACACGCACAAGATAGATATAGCACTTAATACGCACGAATCTTTACAACTTTCATAAACTAAATCACTGAAAAAATACGGGATCCTTTGATTAGACCATAAACAACATGTCTTAGAGTTAGACGGGTACAACGTGATAGATATTGTACTGCCATCTACTTGTGTGAGATTAAATACTAACTGTAGAAAAAGTTTGTTCCTAGGGCTTGGGACGCCCTGGGCTAGAAGCTCTATCGGCTTCTGTGATATGTAACAAGTACGGAGTCCGTGGCGGCTTGTTGTTAGCTTTGTGCTTGTGTTGTTTATTAAAAAACTAGTAAATATTAAAACTCAAATATTTTCAAAATTTGTAGGTGTACCAAACTGAAAAGAGTACAAAAGTGCAACGTGGTTTACCATCCCCAAAGATGTTTAATAGTGAGGAATAAAAATGGAGCGAAAGCCATTTTGGAAAATGATTTTACTCCAACAGCATCTTCCCAAAATGTAAAGGGTCAGTTTATTCATATGTATATTACTTCAAGTATTATTGTACATCAGCATCATTATGATATTACAACTAATAATATTGTTTTAGTACAATAACAAATCAATAAAGTATCAGACACATAACCTTAAAAAATGTTCAGATCAAAAAATTGTTCTGTTCCTCGTCGGTATTATTCACTATTACAACACTTGGATATTATTTTTTAAGCGGTTATAACATTATGATTTACACACTAAATCATTTATTTTACTGTATTTTCAGGTATGTAGAAGAAAATGACAGGGAGGTTTCGATAAAAAATGGGTCGATGGGAATTATTATCTTCCTTTTTATCTACACCAGCAACATCTCTGCGTGAAAGTGTATACCGAAAGGAGTCATCGCTTGGCAGAGGAGCAATTATATTGAGCCATCAAAATAGCATTTACAACATGAATGAGTATGTGTCAACCAAAAGTTTTAATCAATTTAAAGAACTGTGTAAAAAAAAAGTGTACAAAGCGTTGGGTTTGGCGATTGTGACAATTTTTCATGAAAAATTTATTTTATTTGGGTTGTGTGCTGAAAAAAACGTGTTAGTGACCGTGTAAAAAATATTTGTGATGATTTAAAATGACTTGATTGTTACGTTTTAAGGATGATTTGGACTCTCAAAAAAAGATACTTTTATTGTGAAAAGATAAATCTTTTAAATATAGAAAAGTTCACAATTATTAAACACACTTTTATCGTAATTACTTGTGTAGTATTTTAAGGTCAATATCTCCTCATTGCTATAAATTTTTAAGGAGTTCTGGAAAATTTGACTTCCATATCCGCTAACATTGCAACGGTGCTGCTCTAATTTCAAGACATCTCCGCAAATAGAGCAGGATAGTGAAAATTTATATCATTAGAAGAAAAATTATCCAGATGCTAATGATATGCAATTTCCCAATGCAATGCAAAAAAACAATGATAAAATACTGTATGTGTGATGTTATGAAAAATTCACGTTGATATCGTTTATGGAATTATAAGGCAGCAATATTGTACGGGCCGCTATTTAATACCGAAGAGGCTGGCATCAACCGTATCATGTTTTTATAATAAGAGACTTTACAGAACTTTACATATCATCTTTTAAATGAAGTCGTAAATATTTTGCCTGTAAAACGCATGGATGCAGAACAATTACATTTATTATTTAAAAAGTGTAATCGTGGGATTGGAAACAATAGGATTTTGTTGTCTGTGTAGTAAGCGACAATAACGCAAGAAATAGGAAGTAACTTATGAACTTTTTTAACTCTCTCTCCGTTAATGAATCATGTATTCCAATCCTAGTGATATACTAAACTGTTATTTTTTGTATTTGATTCAGTACATCATTCTAAATTGTGTGATAAATAACTTGGATTAACAAAAAGATGCTGATTCAGTATCGATAGATGTTTTGATAGAGTGATGCAGCTGTCTTGTCTGCAAAACATTCTCTTCAATTTTTTAAAACTTCTTTGTATTATTATTTGTGTGATTTGTCTCAAGAGACTTCATTAAACTTTCTCTTTTGAATTCTTACTGTTATAAATATACATTCTTTTATAAATTTTATATTATACTTTTGGTCGTTGCTTCGTGTTTTCATCATTTATGTGGTTTATGTCTCGCTAAGAGTTTGTTAAACTTTCTCTTATTTTTACTGGTTTATCACAGATTATTTTAATATATTAGTACATCTGTTAATGTGTACATTTGTACAGAATACAATATTATTAATTTCATATTTTTTTTTTAATTTAATAAGTCAGTCAAATTTTTCCATGATTTTTTTCCTTGGTTTCTTTAACTTCAATGTATGTATGTTATTTTTTATGTGTTCGGTTAAATATTTTCCACATACCGAATTTTTTATATAAATAAAACACTTTGTTTTTTGTCCACAATTTAAAAACTAGGGAGATAAATATACATATGAAAAGTTTAGGTTATGACAGGGACCAGGTCCCCCTGTCAGGTCCTGACACCTGATTGCATGGGCAGTACTGCGTGTCCGAAACTGTTTATGTTTATGTCGTGTTATAAAATAACACTCAGTGGACAAAAGTCAAAGTGTTTTTATTTATATAATTCAATATGTTATTCTCCACAATGTTAAAGCCAATTCAATAAATAATATTCCTACTTACTGTAATTTATTTTTTATTTACTTCAGTACTTATGTGTACCTACTTTAATTTGTCTCATTCTTCGCCTTTTGTTATAAATCCTTTCTTGTAACCCTCCTGCTACTAATATTGTTTAATGTAAATCAGTTTAATAGAAATAAGTGTTAAATGTGATACAATAACCTCTTAATTTTTTTGCTTTGATCGATTATAGGATTTAATATTTTAAGTAATGAATACAATAATATTTTTTTGATTACATTTGTTTATTTGTTTACATCCTATTTATACACGTATGTATCTATGTGATGGATTTATTGTGTACTTACTTTAATTTTTTATTGAATTAAATTTGGAATATCCATGTATGATTTGTTTTATTTATGAATTCAATTAAAACGGTATTAGTTTTTAAAGAATGTACATAAATAAATTAACACCGTCAAACTGAACTCAATAGCTGTCAAATTTGTGCCTGTTGACAGCTGCGCTAGGAAGGCCGAGTTTAAAGTAGTTGGAACTCTTATATTACATGAAGGCAAGATGATCAGTATCTTAAATCTTCATAGTACCAGTACCCAGGATATCACACACTGAAATATTAATATAAAAGTCTCAGGTAAATTAAATATTCATGTTGACCTATTTATTAATTTCTTGTATTTACATGTACATTGTTTTAAATTCGCAGTTTTAGTGTAAAATAAATAATAATAAATTTTTATAATTTAGAAGAAAGAATAAACATGTTTTATTTAAACGGAAAAATTCCAACGAAATAAAATTTAATGTTGCATGTAGGTATAGTAATCATTATGTATAAGCATAATAATCTAATTATTCTGATATATCAGAATTATACGCATAACCGGTTGATGAATTTCTCATGAAATAAAATATATAAACTACCTATTTTCATGAAATAAAATAAATAAATAAGCAACCCTTGTACCTAATTAAAACTGGTCTGCAAATAAACCTTTTTCTCCATCAGTTTTTGAATTTTTATGTAGATATGGTGTTTCTGAATATCAGATAATAAGACATGCATTATTTCAAAAAGTCATGCATGTCTCATTTTTTTAAATTGGGTTTTATAATATTAAATAAATTTTCATAAAATCCAAACAAATGACTGTAACCTTGTGAATGACTGTATCAAAATCGATGAATTTAGCGGTTTTCAGTATTGCCCAACGATGCGACATTGTGACAGTTCGGTTCGACACAAAAAATAATTCGACCGCCCGTTTGCCGTTGAGTTCAAATTCGAAAATTGACAACAAAGAAACAAACGTCGCTGTTACTGCGAAACCTGCTATGTGCATTTGTGCATGTGCAGCTTTTGACGATTTTGAGTTCTGGGTAACACTGAATTAGGTAATTTTTTCTTCATGATCTGTAAACTCTGTTATGGTGCCAGATATTACAAAAAATATATAAAATAAATATTTAGTACTAATGCTGCATAGTACATAAATATCCTATTGCTTCCTCTACATTCATACATCTTCTTATGCACATACGCCGATTATTCCGACTTTTCACATGTCCTCTTTCAAGTACTTGTCGTACTTGGTCAAGCCATGTATTTCTCGGTCTTCCGCGGCTTCTACATCCAGGCACATTGCATTTAAACTTCTTTTAAGCCGTTCTTTCATCACTCATTCGCTCCACAAGACCCAAACCATCGTAAAAGCCCTTTTCTTAATTTTGTCGATAATGCTTACCTCAGGCCTTGCACTCTGCTCTAATTTTCGACATTTTGTACACCTATCATACATAGTCTTTCCACACATTCGCCTGAGAGATCGCATTTCAACAGCATTCAGTCTACTTTCACTCTTCTTTTTCTAACACCACGCTTCACTACCATACATAAGGGTTGGTACCCGAAACTCCGTTATGTACTGCCAATTTTGCTTCTTTCGTTAAGTTCTTATTTAATGACTAAAATAAATGGTTTGACTTCTTTTACGTAAAAGAAAGGAACTATATGTTATATTTTTTCATTTTATATTTCATTTTTCACCAGTTTTGATAAAATATTTTTACAAACTGTTTTTTTTTGTGAAAAATTAGATTTTGTGCACATAGCCGACTTTAAAGAGACAACCACGAAAAAACGAAAACTGAATAAACGCTGCGAAACTGCGATCGGCCGAACGGCGCGAACTAGCGGCAAAATATGCAAAGCTTCCTTTGATGTGTGCCAAAAAACCGACACAGCGGCCATCCCGGGCACACAGGTGCAGCCCGCCCCCTCGCCAACCCCCGCTCCTAGAATTTCTATCATCTATGTACATTAGTCTATGGACAATTCGTGGTTCCCAATCATTTAATCTATGTCGTAGACGTAAGAAAGAGTCTTCCGATAAAATATCCATGTGATAGAAAGAGTCGACTAGAGGTCTGAGCCCCAACGCTCAATATACGTTTTCTATGGGTTTTCTATGGCGGTGGCCATTGTTTGGAGGGGCCTTTAGATATGACGCACAGATGCCACAGATAAAATAGGACCACAATAGGACGCACGTTCGACTGCGTTCGACGCGATCATTTTTTTAAATAGTTTTAAATTTTTTGTACTGTCTCTCTTTTATAAACCTAATGACTCCTATTAACTTGTCCCACCATCAGCGATGGCACGGTGGCAACCATGTCCGTAGGCCGCTTTAGAAAAAAAAATTAATGCGCACTTTATACTTGACCGAAAACTGTACAATTTCTTGTTCAGAAAACTGTAGAGCCTGTCAAAAGATACGCGTCAAACATGTTTATTTTTTTTAAGCGCAATCGTAGGTTATTATCGTATGTTTGCACCTAGGAAATTGTTAATATAGCTAATACAGCAAATATGTTTTTTTACTTTTTAGGTTTTTAAAAGCATTTCATATGTTTAATATCTACTTAAACATGAACATAAAGACATTAACATGAAACTGTACAGTTTTCCGTCCCGAATAAAGTGCGCATAAAACTGCATGCACTGTGTAGCCACCACTACCAAAATTTTATGTAGAGGGGGTGTTGGTAAGCCTACACATACAACAAGCCACCGCCACCAAGCCATTGTTTTAATGGAGAAGGAAGATTTAAGAAGGATCGGTGAGGAGGAATTGGAAGCCAACGCTGGCTAGAGATGGCGTGTGACGGCTAATTGTGTAGGCTTTTAATTGCAGACAAAACTTATCGTCTGTTGTAAGCTCTCCACTTTCGTGAAATTGATCGATGTTGACCGAAGTTATGAGGTTTAATAGGTCACTTCATAATAATATAGGCTCCGTCCATACTCGGTTAACTTTTTATAGTACTACTCACAGGTACTACTGTGCGGAAAAGGAACTTCACGGTTTTATTGTTTATTTATTTAGTCTGTGGTATTCTACGGTTTTTCATAATTTTTGTGATAACATAACATAATCCGTGAACATAACGTTCATGTTCGCTTGTCTATGATTTGTTATCGAGCACTTGTCAATTTGTCTCGCAACTCGCGGGAAAGAATTTTATTTTCAATGAATTTCGTCAAGAAACCAGTTGCAGAGGTTATCGCATTCGCATCGAACCCAATAAGACGAACTCTTTTCACTACAAAAATGGTTGCAATCAAGGTATCTTCTATATAACCATTATGTAATTTTAATATGTTAACGTGTTATATTATTTTGTTTGTATTTATGTATACGTACATTAGGACCAAAGTGCACCAAAACACTTATTTAGAGGTTTATTTTACCAAATGTATCAAATCATTCCGGCATTTTCCATTACCACTAAGGAATTTGCCAATGACTGGCACATAAAATGTCGATTGTTCTGTTCTTGACCTCAAACGAAAGCAAAAATTTTCGCCTCATTTTTTTACTAACTAAATATATTAAATCACATATTTTATCTAAATATATGAATGCAGTAAATGTTATCCCATTTCTACCAATATCTACTTACCTAAGACACTATTTTTAACAACATTTTGAATGAATACAAATACTTGTAGACAAATTACTGGATTATACCCATGCTGGGCTGATATCAGATATTATTGATATCTCAACAGAGACAGAGAAACTCTGGAAACGAATGTGGGTTATCGAGGCGTTTACTGGGCTTATGACCTGTCATTGGCTGGGTTAAGTGGCCACTTGTTTCCAGAGTTTCTCTGTCTGTTGAGATATCAATAATATCTAAGACACTATTATTTGTTCAGCAAAATTTTCCGCCTCATTTCATTACTAACCAAATATATTATCATCATTATATATAATATAATTGAATTACGTGTCCCTAAAAAAATTGTTTTTAGCCCAAACCCAATACCCCCCTTGGTATAGCAAAGCCTTGATAAAGATATTGAAAGAAAAATCTAAATTCCATAAAAAATGGAAGAAATTTAAACAAATTGAAGATTTTCAAACCTTTTCTCTTTTAAGGTCTCGTCAAAAAAACCGTTCATAAAATCTGTTACGAAAAATATATCGAAAGTGTGGAAGAAACCTTGAAAAACAAATCCGAAAATTTTGTGGTCATTTTCTAAATATAAAAGATGTAATAACTCCAATCTACCGTCGGCAATGCATTTTAACAATGTTTTGAAATTGAAGCTAAGTTTTGAATGAAGATCACTCTTTTAGGCACAGTAAAAACACGAAAATTGATTATCCCATAGTAACAGTGTTTTTGGAGTTAGTGATTCCTGCCTGAAGGAAGAGTGGGGTGGTGACTTGGAAACTTAGATATTTTTTAAATCTAAGGCGGCTGCTAGAGTAGCTCCGTCGTGTCGCTTAGAATGTGTTTGTGACCAAGAAGTCGATTTGCCCTGAAAATCCGTAGAAAATTGATGATACAGGTCGATAAATGGTATCAACCCTGTACCGACCTGTATCTAAATGTCAATATAAGTTTTTTTATTTTATTTATACATTAACATTACTCAATAAGTGGAGAAAGTGACTTTTACGTGTTAAAATTGATAAATTTTTATACAAATTCAAGTCAGAGTATTATTAGACCGGAGTTAGTGATTTCTGCCTGAACACCCACGATATGTTGTCGGTTACATTTTTAACATTCTGTTTTTAATTTTTTAAATAATTTATCTATTCCAAAGAGTTTGGGTTTTTGTAGGAAGGAGACAAAATTCCTAGCGTGGATTTATATGAAGACTCCCCTGCCAACAAAGTGAACATTTCAGACTTCTGCTCGGGAAAAAAAGTTGTGCTGTTTGCTGTCCCCGGTGCCTTTACTCCCGGATGCTCCAAGACACATTTACCCGGATATGTGAAGGACGCAGAGAAATGAGAAGCGAGGGCGTGCAAGAAATAGTTTGTGTGTCGGTCAATGATCCATACGTAATGGCAGCGTGGGGCAAGGCTCACAATACTGCTGGAAAGGTGAATATATGGAAACCTTGCATTTTTACAGCTTATTATTACTTTTTCCTATTTTTATTACCACATTTACCTGTCAACATTAACAAAATTTCATGTCTCGTCTTAATGTCAAGTGGCATACTACTTTAGTATTTTTTTTGTAATTTTAAGAGAAATGGATATCTAAGTATTTGCAGGACTAATGAACTGTCCATGACTGGTTTAAGTGGTCACTTGATGTATAACAACATTCCACATTTCGCCTAGTATTACATATCCATATCTGCCAATTATCAAAACTTGAATGTTTACAGTGAAATGGGGCTGCGACTCTTCACATGTGAAAACTCTCACGCTTTATTTAACTAACTTAACACAATTGCTTTAGTGATAAATTCCAGGTAGAAATCTGATTACCGCGTTTGTTTGAAAAAATGGCTGCAGGCCACGGGTCCACGCTTCATTTTACTAACTTATCACAAATTCCTATTTTTTTATATTTTGATATATCAATGATTGAAACGAATCACAATGTTCAAATTATTAGATTTCATTTGTGAATTTAGCAGGTGACAAGATTTAATTAGGTTTATTAGGTTCTATTTCAATCATTATTTCTTACATTGATATTCTCAATAACCTTTTATTTGGTAGAATAATATGCAGATAGATAAACTAATTGTTTTCCAAGATGACTTTGTTACTTTGAAAGATATGGTTAAGTCACCAAGATATAAATATTTTTTAATTCAATTGATCGCCACAATCAAACTGCAATATTTATACAGAATAAATAAAATTATTCGGTTCTCAGTTATCCTATTTTTTTTATTATTATTTACATTACAAAATATCCCAGTTTTCTAATATTGATGATTCCAGATGTCTTTTCAACAAATATTCCATTAATATCTGTACGATTATAAAAACCTCATGAAGTTATGATGTAGTTAACCATTTCCTTGACTACCTAGAACTACACTCATCCCCTGTAAAATTATTGCTGATAATCAAGGCTCTACTGTACTTAATCTTGTGTTATATGTTTGGCTTGATTTTATTAGCGTATAATATGTATTTATTACACATTATTTCTCTTTCAGGTACGCATGTTGGCTGACCCTCTCGGTGTCTTCTCTAAGAATGTTGATTTGTCCACTGATCTGCCCCCCCTGGTTGGACTTCGCTCTAAGAGATATTCCGTATGGTCCTTGAAAATGGTGTTGTGAAAACTCTCAACGTGGAACCTGATGGCAGGACTGTCATGTTATCGCTCGCTGATAAATTGAAAGTTTAACTAAATCTATAAAAAAAATAACTAGTCATTTTATTTCAAAACTTTCATACATAATAAACAATCATCCCACAATTGTTTAATGTGTAGGTATTGTTTATTATGTGTGTTTGTAATTATTTGGTCATCCCACATTTGCGGATATGCGAAGCATATGGATTCCACAAACTGCTTCCCTGTTAAGCGATCAGGGAGGGCATTACCTTCCATACGTCTTCCAAAGTCAGATCAACATGCTTGACTTAAACTACTGACGAATTTGTCAATTTAAAATGAATTTTATGATTTTTATCATGTCAATTTATCGACTTTACCATCCATCAAAAGTATCATTTTTTCTAACATGTGTGACTTGGTTATCTTTGGGAATATTAAATCACATCTAGTGCTTAAATAACGTTAGTTAAATCTATTAGTTTGAAAATTTAACAATTTTCCATAATCAAAGAATAATGTTACGTTTTGAAATAATGATGATGAGAAATGGGTTGATGTTATGCAGAGTGATGGCAATGTTTTGTTTTCCTACTCGAAAATTATTAGGGCCATAAAATAAGCCTTTAAGGGTTTTCGTATAATTCCGCACTTAGGTAAAATGTTGTTATTAATTGTAAAAAGATTAAAATACAAGATCATAGTTTTCTAAGTTCATTTTTAGTCTGTTATGCTGCGTATTTCTATTTTGTTGTGTCCAAATACCTATTCTAAAAATAGTTTATGTGCAATGGAGTATTCATTGATAAAAGGAAGTAAAAATTTATGTAAAACAAATATTATACCTACTTGGATGCACTACAAATACTTGCACCATAGAGGAGTTCTGGCATACGACATTTTGCAGTTATAAAATGTAACTATTGGCATTTATAGTTTTTCTTTTCAATATGTTATTACATATTAAAATAATTGTATTTTCTTTGTTGAAATTTTTTAATCTGTTTTATTTCTGTATTCTCTAATCGCAACGAAAATGGTGCATATTGCCGGTTGTATAATTAAACAACTGCTTTTCTCAAAAATCCTTTTTTTCCCTGTCTCAAGGTAGAAAAAAATCACACCATTCAACTTTTCTCAAGCATGTTCTTGAGGCCAGCACTAGAGATTTTGGTGTTTTCAAATTAATATTCTGGATTTATTAACAGCCACGACAGGTTTTAAAAAAATATCTCATGTATTTCTAATTTCTTTTTTCTCGGGAGAAATAAGCATATGAAACTTTTTGAGAAACTGTATGGTTTCTATAAATAATACAAAAACAACAAAATCTCTCATTTTTGCCATTTTGTTCACTCAAATTTTTAATTGTGCGCTATTATGATGCTAAAAGAGCAATTTATTAGGAATTCTAAATTAAATAAAACTTAAAAATTTTTAGGTAAGAGACGCCTATTCATGAAATGACGCAATCTGGTCAATATGTATCTTATTTTTTCTCTGAATATTAAGTAAGTATCAAAAATTAATCTCGTAAATAAGCAGAACACACAAGGTTCGAATTTATGTTATTCGAGAGTCATTCAAGCCATTATCACTGACCCTATCAATATTGTATCTCGTAACCCACTACCAACATGCTATGGAGAACACATATCCAGGTTCGAATTTATGTATTCCGTGATTCTGGTTTTTACAGAAGGAGCATTCAAGCCATTTAATCACTGACCCTGATTTTTCACCTTGTTTGTTTTACATCGAGTAACCATCTACCAACTGCTATGGAAAGAATAAGTTGTTTTATAATAGTTTTCGACATTTGGTCTGTCTGCATTATTCTGATTTTACCAGAAGAGCTATGTAGTAGACATTTGTGATGTTTTACTTATCTGTTTATACTCATTATTAGGCAGATATGTCATTAACTAGATCAGAATATTTACCATCTGAACTAAATATAGAAATTTTTTACTGCCTGGAGTAATAAGTGTTTTATAATAAGCTACGGTGGTTTTGAATTTTTGGTCGGACAAAATGGCATGTCCTAGAGAAATGGTTCTGATTGGCCTAGAACGTGGAATAAAAAAGTTACGATGCAGAATTATGTTTAATACAAAAAGATCATTAGAAGTCCTCAACGAACCTCTCAAGAAGGGGACTGCGTGCTCTTCACAAATGTATCAGAAAAATTTAACGTTATGTGGTCGAAGGAAACAGAGTTGAGTGAAAGTAATCGAACTAAGACATTCTAATCTCTGAATGACATGAATCTACCAGCTTGCCTAGAAACTTGGGATTGGAAGATACAATTCAAAGGCGACCACGTTAAAACAATTTATTACATAGTTTTACTACAAAAGTTCGCCAGAGAGTACTCAGAATAGCAATCATTTCTATATTTCATCCTTTATCCACCCCATGCTGCTTTCATATTTGAGGGACCCGATAAAGCTCCTTACCTACCTAACAAAAGCCAGGAAATTTATTGTGCAGCCATGTTCGAAACTAGAGCCGTTCTAATCCGGAATGAATCTACCATTAGATACACAAATATTGCTGATGGATATCTACTATTTCAAAGGCGCCAAGTTATGCAGGCCCGTCATACTCACCGCCACCAAACTTCGCTGAGAGTATTCAACAGCATTTCATTCTAAATTCCATACTTCTGCTATCCATATTTGAGGGTGGTACCGGAACTCACACCAACATAAGCATAAGTGCGGCCATGTGATGCAGTGGAAGGCGAATTGATTTACCATGATACATAAATGTTTTTTTTATTATTATCTCTGTTTCTATGGTGACTATCAGGCCCCGTCAACTCACCGCCATCTTTATTACTCTGTCGCATATGGGAATTAGGAGCCATATTACTAGTGTGTGTGTAGTTCAACGCTTTTTATATATATGTATTTGCACGTGTTGTGTAAACTAGAAGTAGAGTGAAAAGAAAATGAATACAGTAGTATGAGAAGGATACACACATTAAGGTTTGTCTGTACTATATTATCTGTGGCTTGGCATAAACTTCATGTGTAATTGTGTATTATCTTCAAACACTTTTGCGACATTTAAAACAATTCGGTTAATTTAAGCTAATTCATTTTCAATGGACAAAAATCAGAGTTTGGTGTTGTGTTTCCGGATGCAATAATTATTAAATCGTCACCGAGGCATTCTTTTCCTGCTCGATTAATAGAGTGGCATCTTTCGCGAATGGATTTGGCTGGCGGATTGGAAGATTCCAAAGAAAGGTGATTTTGCAAAAACGCCTTTGATTGCAATTACGGGATTATCGAAATATTTTAATGTAAGTTTGTCTGTGTTTTATTTAGAGAACAATGTGCTACTCCTCCAGATGATTTTGTTTACAATATTAATAGTATTCAAATCAGATTAAATATATATATTTTTATATATATTTTATATACTATCAGACTAAACAAAATATAATGTAAACCAATTTTTTATCATTCCTCAGATACTAGTTTCATTTTTAAAACCTCCAATGAAAAATGTTAAAAAATGAAACAACGTGAGAAATTGGCGATAATTAATGCTTAATTACAACCCGACTATTACAAGAAAGTGTCGATAAGCGGAAAATGATACTGCTTAAATATAATTGAAAATATTTGCACCGAAATATTTAAAAATCTAGTTTTCTCAGGTTATTTCAATTTGACAATTTCAATTCCCAAACTTTCCTTTTTTTAATTTTAAATTCTTTGTTCAACCAACAACAATGTCTAAATCAATGTGGGCGTTTGTGACTGCTATTTCATGTGGTTTGATGAAATGACTGCTCAAAATACTTACATTTTAATTGTAAACTCTAATTGATTGTTTACAACACGCACTACCACGGACAGTTATTTTGACCTTAACTGATTGAAGAAAGAGAAGGGGCGGTGGGTTAACCAGCTATCACGGAAGCAGATTTTGCATTAATTTGTTGAAGAAATGTAGAAGGGGCGGAAAGAGGATAAGGGGGGATTCAAGACAATATTGCGTTCATACTTAACTGATTTTATGGCTAATTAATTTCCTGATAGTTGAGTAAGAACCAGATTAATTTTTTTATTCTATAACATATTGTCTTGTTCTGATGAAATCTCTCATCACAATCGACGGATAATCATTTTCATATGGGGAAAGAATCAGAGTAGTTCATCTTAAGTATATAATCTGTGGTGACTATGTTCGCCCCCGTAAAATGTCAAACTATTGATAACAAATTTGGGTGCCGCGATGGGTTTGTGTATTTAATGATGATTATATGCAGAAAACGCGGTATATAATGTTTGTTTACAATGCTCAAGAGCGTTAACTTATTTTTGTGCTTTACATTCATAGTAATTATTTCATTTTCATTCACAAAACTAGTATCTTATCTGGATTCCGCGCTTTATACCGGCCGAACTGAAGCTGACGTCTGGCTGGATCAAAATGATTTAGGGGAATATAAAACAGCTATTTAAGGATAAAGGTTTGTTTTACATCTATATTATTTTGCTTGTGCTGGTACTTTAACCTAAAATATCGAAAGTAAAACCTTTTACTGGATAATCTATTTTCACCAATCCTTGATTTTATTAAAAAATAATTGAAAAATCTGACTAGGTGCTTAGATTAATTGGGCTAGATATTTCAAAAACCTCTAAAACATAACGAATTGCACATTTCTAAAGTAACTAACCCATTCTAATTAAAAGATACCGTGTCTGTTTATTGTTTCATTCCTTGTATTCATCGGTAGGTTCCAAGAGATCATTCTATGCATTAAACCTGGCTACGTACAATGTTACGTTTTGGTATAAGTATTCCGTACTTATATGAAGTATAAAGAATAATACAAAGTTAATATTAAAAGAGCTTAACCAATTTTCATAAATTTATCATTGGTTTTTAAATTAAAATGCATTTAAACCCACCCTTAGACATATGTACGTAGTCTAAATTTTAAACAAACCCAATACATCTCCACTGAATTATTGAAATATTTTCTATTACTACGTGTTTTTATTCCGAGACTCTCGTAATATCGACTTCCGTAAAATAAATTAACCATCTCAACAGGCCAGGTGGCTCAATTATTGAGGGGGATAACATCAGCTTGACATAAAAGGGCAGAAAGGAATAAATTGAGACCAGTGCCCATTACTGCGTGAATTTTGCATATTATATTATTCATTTTACATGAAGAAATCTACGCGCGCTTTGGGTCACAAATCTCCAATGCCCCCCACCAAACACACCCATTTTACTTTTTTTATTTTTTTTTATTTAAATTTTATTATTGAAACGTGACGAGTTGGTGATATTGAACAATGGAGTAAATGTAGGTGATTTTACCGTTTTTCAAAACACTATCAAAATATTTTTGTTATGAATAAAACGCACCCTAGAATTACTTACAAATAACTACCTACAAACATTTTCATTTTAAACTGCCTACCGGTTTCGGAGTTACCGCACCTTCTTCAGGGCTTTATAAAGCTGTATTTAATTTTTTATGGTGAATATTTCAACGTTTTATTTAGCGCATTTGCGTTAGAATTTTGATGGTGTATATATATTTTATAATTCGTCTGCTTATTACATGAAAGCATTATGATCAGTCATATATTCAGTGCTAGTGAAACGTGAAATATTTACCACATTTTCCTTTTAACTCTGGCGGGAAATTGAATCTAGGACTAAACCAATGTGTCCACTTCTACAATAATTTTTTTAATTACACAAGTACCTAACTGAAGAATCGCTGTTTTTTTTTCAATATTTTTTTACTGGCCAGAAATAGAAATCACTTCATTTATATCATTACAATCTGGACCGAGATCACCAATAAGTGTAGATAAATTATATTGCATTTATGGCACATATATGACACCAATCATTAAAATCTCCTTGATAATTTACGGATAGATGTCATATTATAGGCGTCATGAATGCGATATATTTTATCGAAGTTTATTCAGAATGTGTACTCTGAAAACCTTGCCATTTCCCAATTGATGGATATTTGTCTACCTAAATAAATAAAACTTCAAAATTTAGACATTGTAAAAATATTGTACACACCTAGTCGTGATAAGTATGGTGTAACAAGAAGGGATATACCTACATAGGTTTATTTTCGTTCTTTGTACGGCTTATATCACACGGGGCGCGCGCACCCTCCGGGGCGGGTAGCCCACCCCCGCCCCCGCCCAGAGCAGCTCACTGCCGCCGCTGACGTCCGCGCAGCCGGACACTTGGCTCGGCCATCCAACCCCTTCCCTCAACCTTTCTCCCAATCGCCCGGAATCTTTAAATTATATTCCCCAACCTCGAGAAACTTTTCCACCCTTTCCCACGTCCGAATTCCCTCCCCGAAACTGTCTTCTCGCGATAACACTATCATCGCGATTCCGCATTCGGTGCAGGTTTCTACATATTGCTTACTCGGAATTCCTTCCAACATTTACTATTATCTCGTGTTGTGTAATTTATTAAAAACACTAGTTGTGAATGTGTTGTGCCGTATATTGATGTATTTTTACGAATAAAAAAATGAGCTCACGAAAATTATCGCTCTCGTCAATTGTCAATAGTTGTACTGCATTTTCTTATTTTTACACTTTTTTAACGTAATCGCAGTTTACAAAATATAAACTAGAATAACGAAACATTTAAGATGTGGTCCTTCGGAGATTCCGAAATTTACTCCATTGGAATGGTCCATCCGTCCAACAGCACCTCATCAGGTACCTGAAAACTTTCATAATTAATTGCGTTACGTGGGTACTCGCACCTTGTGGCGTGTTTATTTACAGAACAACTGACTATTTTGTATTGGATTATTACGTTTTACATGTCTTATGAAATGTTCTTAGATCTTGTACAATTTTCATTACAAAGACATATTATGTAGTTGCAATTTGCAATATACTGGCGAATCATGACCTCTCTTACATTCCTATACCAACACCAATATATTTTCAGGATAATAGATTGGCCCAACTCTGAAAATTTTAAATTAAATTTTTGATATTGTGATGAATTTTAATAATCACTTTAGCTTGTTTTTGTTAACTTGTAGCATTTTTCTGTTATAATAATAAGCCTTCGGTATTATTAACTTTTCCCTCCAAACTTCGTACCTTCGAAGGCCGATTTCAGCGAATAATGGGCTATTAAGTGCCATTTTTTTTGTATTGTTATGAAAGATTTAAAGATCAAGACAAAATTAATAAAATGCTTTGAACTTGTTATTTTAGAATTTTAAATTTTATGTTAAACATTCAACTCTGATTAGCTCAAATGTAACATTTTCAGTTTTATTCAAAAATGTTGCAACTTGCGCAAATATAACAAAATTGGCAATTTTATGTGTAAAAGTAAAATTTATAATGACAATAGTTGTTTTTAATACAAAAAAAAAAAAATTCCAATGCGGCCGAAAAATCCCGAAAAGATATATTTTAAAAATCATAACTCTAAAACTACAAAAAAATCGGGCAACATAATATTTTTTATTAAATTTATTTTACTATTTCACCCCGTCCCGTCCGCCTGCACAATGTTTTCAAATAGTATAAACATTAGTTTTATTATCAAAATTTCACTGCTACGCAAATTCAGTATTCTTTCTCTCGGAATTATTTTTATTGCGTGGAAGCATTAGGTGGGTCTATATTTGAATGATTAGTTATTCCTCCAAGATGTGGATACCTCTAGATGTGACGAATCTAAAAAAAAATTGGACGTCTAGGTTTTGACCACCACTGTACCACTGTTTAAATAGTGTGTTACGGTGGCAAAAATAAAAAAATATACAACCATGTATGTATTGTTTTTTTTTTTAAACATACTTAGGTATATGTATTATTATTTCACCCCGACCGCCTGCACATTTATAATGTATTCAAATACAAAAATAATTTTAATTTTTACTATAATAATTTCACTGGGACAATAAAATTTAATTCTTAATTTTTTTAGATGGTGCTTGGTTTTAGAGGTACCTACGAATTTATTTTTGTTTTTTTTTTGCTATCATTATTATGTCTGTAATTAATTTTAAAATATCGGATTCTTGATTTCCAGCCAAACAGGTCATTATAATATGGTAGGATTCGTCTATTAATTTCAAGAAGTCCATTATCCAGGTTTTAATGTAAATAGCGCCTAAAATAGAAAAAAAGTACATAGCCACTTCTCTGGTTCTATGCATTAATTCAGTACGACCCTTATTGTGCGCTTAGGTGACGGGTGCTTTTAAAGCATCCGTTTGCGGTCAATCCGTTTTTATAAGCTCCGTTTTTAAATTTTTTTTTTACGAGGAATCTTTTGAATTTTATTTTTCGTAGAATAATTTCAAATATTCATTAGATACTGTTCACACAAAAATAAAATACGGAATTAAAAAATATAGGACATTTCTCTATTCAGTGTTTTTTCTCTCGGAATTATTTTTATTGCGTGGAAACATTAGGTGGGTCTTTAATCACTTGATGCGTGAAAATCTCTTTGTGGAAGGGTGGAAAATCGATTTTCTGTTTTAGTGTCTTTTGGCCTAGTACCTAGTATAGTCATAAATAATTTTACTTAAATACATCTTGAAAATAATAATGATATTTTTATAAAGAGTAACAAACTCGTAGTACAACCCGAAAACTGGTGAAATAACTTCAAATCTAAAAAAAATATATAAATTCGACTCCAAATATTATGTAGATTCACTGGTTTCCCGCTTGTACATCGAGTTTAGTAACACGTTGTATTCAGGAGGTAGATTCAGTATAGATACTTATCAAAACAGTTCCATGAAATTTCTCATAAATAATTTAATTATATTGGTTTCATTGTTATTTATTAATATTTCTTTTCTCAGCATACCTATCTTCTGCTTTATAAAACGTTATAACGCGTTACATACGGGGTGTACCAAAACTTAATGTACAACCCGAAACTTTGTGAATCTACGCCGTATTTGGAGACGATTGTGTAATATGACTTTTTAATCTGAGCAAAAAAAAATATTTTTTCTTCTCACTTAAGTTTTCAAAAAAAATATTTTTTTTCTTCTCACTAAAGTTTTCACCAGTAATGGCAGATTAAGTAAAATTGCTCAAATTCTTATTAAAACGCGTTTTTTAATTTTGTTTTCTTTATGGATAGTATTAATTTGACTAAATACATGACATTTGATAACAATTTGCAAAAAAAATCAACTTCATACTCAATTTTCTCGAAAACTAATAAAAAATAAAAAATCTACAAAATCGACCCCAATTATTATGTAGACTCACTGGTTTCCCGCTTGTCGAGTTTTGTTACAACCTGTATATAATAATTAATGTGACTATCCACGAAGCTGTAACCGAAAAGCTGCCACATTTTCTTTTCATGTATAAAATAATATATTTCATAAGTAAAGCCGGAAGTTATCGATATAAATTTAATCAACAAAGTAGGTAGTACTCAGTGTCCCGGAAAACTTCGCCATCACGAAACCCCAATTTCTTATTCCACGCGAATAGAAAAAAGTTATTCCAGCCTGTTGCGCGTCATTGTACGAGTACCTAAATACATGTACATGTCATAATGTATGTACCTACTACATTAATAATATAATATAACTAACTTGTATTAGTATACAAAGACTCGTTTTCTTTTTGGATAGTAGGTATTAATTTGACTAAATAAATTATATTTTATAACAATTTGTGTAAATTTCTCGAAAAAAAAAACACCACTTCTTACTCAATTTTCTCGAAAACTATGAGTCAAATAAAAATAAAAAATCTACAAAATCGTCTTCAAATTATGATGTAGATTCACTGGTTTCCCGCTTGTACATCAAGTTTTGTTACACGGTGTATATAATAATATAATGCTACTAAAAGAAACCAATTTTTCTTTTAAAATCCGCCTTTTAAATATAAAAATAGCGTAACAACACTAACATAGTACGTAGTAAAAATTAGCGTTTTTCCAGGGACAGCAATTAAAATCCTAAATCACGCAGTTAATTTTAATATGATTGATTTCTAGGATAGCTTTTCACCCAAATTATGAATAAAATCCACCATCTTCCAAGTTGAAGAAGAAAAATAGCAAACAATTAAGAGGTAAACACGATTTAAGATTTTAAGGGCAGTATGGGAAGGCAATTTAGACCATTTTCAAAGTGATTTTTTACTTATCATCTCATTACATTTACCTAATTTTAGTATCTATCTGAAAAGCCTAGTTATTCGATAATCATTTGTAGTGGAAGTTATACGGCGATATTGTTGTTGTTTCTTTAAAAAAAAATCAAGGTCCAATTAAAAACCAAATATACGCTTAATTTTAGACCGCCCGCCCGCGCCCGTTGTATGGTATTTTAGATGCGGATTCTTTTTCCGTTCGTATTTATCTACCGTGATAGATTTTGGCGATCACGTTAATCTCATTTGTAATCGCTACCCTGAAATCAGTTTTATCGAGGTTTCACTGTCATTAAACAGCACATGCGAACTAAACTTTAATGTAGATTCCCACCCCTAAGTGACATTTAGGAACAAATGGCTTATTCCCCTTCTAATAAAACTCCCACGATTTTTTTTCAATTTTAAGTGATTTAAACCTTTTATTGCAGGCTTTTCCGCATAATTTAAATATTTCAAATTGTTATCATTGTCAAAGTTTTTTATTAGGGCCCTGATTTAGGATCCCTAAATCTAAATTACCTCTAAACGAGTATTTTCAGTATGAAAATGTGATATTTGGATGAAATGTTGTACTATGTTTACAGTTATTAAGTACTTCATTAATCATATTGCAAGCTATTCTTCATATTATTATTTTATAGGAGCTCGATTTTAGTCGATAAGACGACTTCGCGATAGCCACTCAATGAAGACCTGCCATACCAAGCCAAGGCTTATCAATTTATAATAATTTATTTTTGTGTATAAAATCTTATTTGTTAATTATTATTTAGGGATCAGTAGGTAAATGCATAATTCAAATTAGATTAGTATTCAAAGTATGCAAAATGTTCCGCAAATATTTCGCTAAGGGTCAAATTGAACCATGCTGCACCCCTGAAGTACCGTTTTGCGCTACTACAATTATTATCATTACGGGGCGCGATTGCGTGGAGCACATTCTCAAAACATTACTTGCATTGTTTCGAAGGTTTTAAATAATTAAAATGCAGTTAGGTATGTGTATTTCAAGGATGGCGTGACCTCCAAAGTAGGTAATAATATGTCTTGCCAATGGCTACTTCTGGCTACTGGCATTAGCGTGACCGGACTTACAGGGTTACTCAAAATTATATACCTACTCTATTCGTACATCTTAAATAAATTATTTTAGCAATTAAGTCTTGTAATGGGAAAATGTGCCATGTAGTTCATTTTCATCAGTGTGCTAAAATTGGTGATAAACACTACAGATAATACTGTTTCTAATAGAAATTCAAAGCCAAAACGAAGACAAAGATGGGCTGAATGACAAAAAGCAAAGTTTACAGTAGGAATAAAAAACTGCAATTTTTTATCAATTTGTGTTACGAGTTAGCTCGTTTTTAGCTGCGATTTTTGTGGGTTTCTGACTAAGAATTTATGGCTGTGTAAAACGATGGAAAGTGGTGCATAGAAGCCACAAAAACAATTAACTCTATTTTGACAAAATTAAAATTGGCCTTATTATTATGATTATAGTTCAGCCTCCATGGTTGGCCCTTGTACACGTTTAGTCGTCATACTACACGGTTTTTTTTCAGAACTCACAAATACAGAAAATCTTGTGCTAGTAAAATAATCATTTCACTCATAAGTGCTATTGTAGCGCTCGGTAGTACGATCTAACTTGTGGTATACAAATCTTTTGGACTTACTTTTTCAGTTTATTGTACCATAAATAATTTTGAAAATATGTCAGTACGAAATTTAATACATTTTTTGTAATAACCCTGTATACCTAGATGGCATTTTTCTATAAAGTTGCGGCTATAAGCCACCGTGGATATTTAGCCAAATGGGTTACCGCGCAAGATGGCATGATAACGCTAACGTTTAGGGAAGGATACGCTAGAATGTTAAAAGGTCAGCACTTTTCAGATTCATATCACGATTGCCGTGAATTCTCCCAACACTTAAGGTTACGAAGTCACTTACATCTAAAAATATATTGTAGGAACCGTTCATGATCACTTTGCTGGGGAAATTTGTGGGTCAGTGGATTTATTTGTCCAATGGTATTTGAGGTTATCTTCTTCACCCTACTGGAGTTAGAAAAACGCTTACTTTTGGATATATTATATTTTTTTATTAAATTGTGTTACATAATAAGTAAGTTAATTTCATAAGACAGTATCCACGTCTAAAGGAATACATATTTTAATAATAAATTTACTACCTCATATACGGTAAAAAAACTCGCAGTTAATCTTACATTATTTTTCATTTTTTCTGAGCAAGCAAAAATTAGATATATTCACAAAAGAAAAACAATTGATTATACGTAACTCGCTAAAATTTATGACTTTGGCTTGCGTCGACATGCAACGTACCGTATATTTTCAGAGACCTTATTACGAAGGTTGTAAAGATAGTATTATCTTTCGTCGTTTCCTCTTGTATTTTCTGTCGATTTTAAACTCCACCTAAAATGGAGGATATGGAACCAAGAGTATTTCTTCCAAACTTTGCGTAAAGGCCTTTGAAGTTTTTTTTATATTTTTAATAACAACCTCCACTCGTATGCGAGTGATTTGTCCTTCGCCTTTTATGGGGCTGTAAGCTCTAAAAGTTTTCTTTCCTGTGAATTTCGAACTCCATAACTCTATACTAAATGTAGTATAAAATGTGAAAAATGGATTAAATATTTTGTAAATTTCATCTTGTTAAAAAAATGCCACTTTATATTTCTTTTTGTTTTTCTTCCACGATAACATGTTACCAGGTTTCGTTGCGGTTATTAAAAAAAGACACAATAATTATTGCTATAGGTACTATTTTAATAAAAATATGTTCGTATTATTTTCGCTGTATTTTTCTTTTTGTAATTTTTTCGACCGGGTCTATTCTTCATAATACGATTTTGGTTTACACCCAAAAATATTATTTCAGCCTTTTTTTTTTAAACTATGGTTTAGCAAAAATTTATACAATATTTAACGTGGCTTTCCTTCTCTCACGTGATATAATTTATGACTAGCAGGAAAACGCGTAAATAATAACCACCGTTGGTAGAATAACACTGTTATTTAATTTTACTAATGGTTTTGAAAAATGCTTAGGTCAGCCTTTGCACGGCAACCGTGGGAAAATTGAGCGCAAAAACAGGTCCAATATTATGCGAAATGACACTCGGGATTTTAAATTCTTGTGTGAAATTTTCCCTTATTCTTAGCTGAGAAAAAGTCGAACCATGTATACTACATATATATATATAAATAACATCAAGAGCATTGATTTAGGTACCAAGGTAAAACAATTTTTTTCGTAATAAATAAATGAGTTAAACTTGTATTTTTTATCAAATCTGAAAAACTCTAATATTGATGTAACTCTTTTAATGTTTTTACGATACCAAGCTATTGACAGAATATTTCATTATTTATTTGTTAAAAAGTTTATCAAAATATAGATACCTAATTATGTTTTGAAAACGAAAAAGTGAGCGAACTTTAGACACAATAATATAGAGTAATATTCCATGCAACAAAGCAGCTCTCATTATTACAAAATAATACTTCATTAATAGCGTTTTTTGCACACACACCATTAAAGATAAGTTGTTTCCCAATATGTTTTTATAACTTTTTTTATTTTTCTGTAACGTGGTTATTCACCTTTATCTATTTCTTGTAACACGCTTTGAAGGCCAATAAACCAACCCCTAAGATTGATTTTTTTATGATAGCATCAAATTCTCAGTAAGGTCGTTTTTGGAATCGATTTTCGTGTCAGTCGATACCCGAGAAATACTCTTGTTTAATAGATTATTTATTCAAAAGTGGCAGTAGTTTATTATGCACTGCTTTTATACTAAAGTTATCACTTATCCGGCATTAAAACGTTCAATCAATAATTATTTAGGTATCCCTAGAAAATGTTAATGATAAAATAGTTTTACCATAACTTTCAACACGACCTATAAAAATAAACAATTGATTTCTTATGATATACACAAATATTTCAATTACAGCTTTCGAATAGTCGGAAATAACTGTGCCAGAAAGCAGGAAACAAGTGGTGCTGGAGTGGGGTTCGAACATAGAGGTTCCAACCGGAGTTCCCCAACTCTACCACTAGACCACAACCCGTTTCAATAGAATTATATTATACCTAGTTATATTTAAAAATTTCATAAGAAATAAAGGGTGGAGATTTAAAAAATTACGATTCATATTATGTTCACTGAGTGTTGGTGCATATTTTTGGTTAAAGCGTAAAACTGTGGATGTAAATTAAGAACAGCCCCCTTTCCCATAATAATAATAAATTATAGAGTAGATAATCAGTTGGTTTTGCACTCATCATTAAAGTTGATGGAAAATTTTGAGTAATTTTCTCCTTTGGGAAAATTTTCAATTCTCCAACGATTGACAATCCGTCGGCAGTTTGCGTCAGAGCTGCGGGACGTTGACCCGACTTGGAAGAATGCACGGGAACTACCGATCGCTTGGCTTAGAGACAGTTTGTGGAATCCATATGCTCCACATAGGGAGCGGATATGGAATGATGATGATGATAATTTTGCTCCCAATGTTGACTCTGACCTTGCTCTCACTACCCTCACAAATATAATTATTTCACTCAGCAGATAGGTATCTAATTTTTCAAAATATTTCATCGGAAAACACGGTCATTTATTAATTTTGTAATTATGTAAAGCGGCTTTAGCAAGGGTTTACCTAATACCGAAGGAAAACATTATGCTAATTCCGAGCCGAAATTATAACAGGACATTAATTTGACAAATAATACGCATTTGGAGAAATTATTATCTGCCATCAAATAATGGGGGTTATCTGAATATCTGGCGCCGGTTTTTGGTAACGGCTATCGTGCTAATATTATACAAAAAGTAATTAAACTAATATTTATTTAATACTTAAAACAAACCATCCAACCCCGACGTATTTTTGGGAAAGGCATAACTAGTAACTAGGAGATTCAATTTGAACATCCTAGCAACAACGCTGTTGTCTGAGTATGATGAAATAAATACATAATAATATGTAGGTTTTTTCTTTTAAATGTGTGATATTACGATTTTGCTTCTATCATAGTACTTTAATAGATAATTTCCTATAGTTTTGGTAAACTATTACCTTTAGGGCGCTTAGTAAAATAATTCATTTTTAGTAGGTATTCGATTTTTACGATTTTTAGCACCCTTTGTAGTATGACCTCCAGTATAAAACTGTATTTTTTATTCAGGAATATCCTCCCTGACGTCATGCGGTACCCCCGAGGAGCTGCCCGAATTGCCCGCTCAGGACGAGCAGCGCTTGCGGCGCGCCGCCAGGCTGCTGCAGCAGCGCCTCGTGCTGCGCCAGTGGCTGGTCTCACACCACCTGCACCACATCTACACCAGGTACTGTACCACATCCCTGACGTCATGCGGTACCCCCGAGGAGCTGCCCGAACTGCCCGGGCGCTCAGATCTATCTATCTGTGTATTACATCTATCTGCTGTTTCATTCCAATTTTCTCTTCTTTACATTTAGACTCCTGAGTCTAGATGTGACATCCTTGGAAGACGTGTACTGGCTGGAGGACTCAGCTGCCGCCACAACGCTGGCCGGGAGGGAACTGGCCGCGTGGGCTGTGGCCCGCCGGGGGTTGCCCACCGACCAGGAAGGTCTGCGCTCCCTCAAGGCCGATCTCTGGAGTACTGTTGTCAAGAACAGTCGCCACCAAGATGCTTGGACTTGGGGTAATTATAGCATTGTCAGTTATAAATAAGTCGGTAATAAATAAGTTCCCAAGTAAAAATATGCATGAACGAGACATATTTTTAGCAATAATTTATTACCCATAGCTTTATATGGCCTTAAATTTTTCTACACTGTTGTGGACTTTTTTCTACCTTTTTTGTAGGTATTAGTTTTTTCCTCAACATTAAAAAAAACCATTATCATTTTATTTTATTTTATTACGGATACAACCAGTTGTACAGGTAGTACATAATATTATAATTAACAATAACAGGTCAGCCATCCAATTATATGTAAATTATAATATGTAATAAACATTAAAATAAAAAATTAAAACATAAAAAAATAATAATATGCATCCTAATAATAATATTAAACAGTAAAAAAACTAACTTATTATAATTCAGATGTATACAGTCCTGGCCAAAGTTACTAGGCACCCCTAAATATATTTTTATTTTTGTTTTAAATTTTTTAGTCTGAGGTATTATAAATATGAATTTTCAGATTAATCGATTATGAGTCATTTAATTGAATCTTCATTATGTATTTTCAGCAAAATATTGAGTGTATTAAGCATTTTACACAGAACCGAAAACTATACAGTTTCTTGTTCTGAAAACTGTTCAGTCTGTCAAAAGGCACACTAAATACAATAATCAGCTTATTCCTGATTCCACTAAGTAACAATGTGACCTGATAACATTTGTTCTCTTAAGTATGAATTCTTTATACTAAAAATGGCTATTTCGCAGTACAAAGATTATACCAAATATTTTGGTATTAAGCAATAAACAATGATTTATTTATTGTTCTATTATCAAGATAACATGCAAGATAACTAAAGCACATTCAATAGAAATGTTGAATATTGTAACACAAACTATATATTAGTCGTTTGCATGCAATAGTAACCATCTCCATCAACAGAAATATAAAAATCTATGGTTTTGTCACAAAAACAATATTGTTAAAATAATACTGTTCATAAATAGTAAACAGTACACAATATATTTAAAAAAAAGTACAATTAAACAATATGACATGTTTGAGTACCATTTACGTAAGATGGGAATGCTGCATATTTCTTAATAATTAAATTAAATAATGGATTTTAGTAATTTGCACTAACATTTTATCACTGTTTTGCCTACTTTTCATTGCAAGTACTGCAAAAATCCCAAACAAAAAAATTAATTCATAATAATTGTGCATACCTAAGTTTAAAATTTTATAAAATATATAAATCATTGATATCCCAACAGAGACAGAGAAACTCTGGAAACGAATGTGGGTTATCTAGGCGTTTACCCACATTCGTTTCCAGAGTTTCTCTGTCTCTGTTGGGATATCAATAATACCTGATATCAGCCCAGCATAGGTATAATCCAGTAATTTGTCTACAAGTATTTGTATACGTTCAAAATGTTGTTTGTTAAAATTGTTTTTTGTTCAATATTAGATGTGGAGATGGTAGGTATTGAAACTTATCTATTTAATATGATTGTGTTTACCAACAAAGTGATTGTGTGTGCTTTGTTTCAGGTGGTATGTTAGTAGTATCCGTGTCTGTGGCGGGCCTAGTAACGCTGGCGGCCATGACACAACCTTCCCTCGCTCCCGAAGCCAAGCACTCCCTCCTTCAGTATGTCACGGGAAAATATTTACATCCTCCCAACTGCAAGGTATGTTAGGTTTATTTTATTTTTATTCATTGTGAAGCAATGCCAGACAATAGCTTCGGAAGCTCCGTAGACGGGTTCAAGAAAAGGTTGTTCTTGAGATATTTGTGATCACTCTTGCTTTTATATTTACTTAATCATTTGTGTGTATGTCACTCAATTAAGCACGATGTGAACAATTTTAAAGGGCAATTGGTCTACCTAGGTATATTTTTAAATATTTTTTGTATTATATTTAGTATCCTTTTGTCTGTTATTGTTCCTAACAAAATAAAATAAAAATAAAAAATAAATAGGAGATACGAGTAATCAATGTGGGTTATAATTATTATTCATCTTTTGTAATTATTCACATCATGCAATGTAATGTTCATATTTAAGATATAGGTATAGAATTATTATTCAATCTTCTAACTTAATTTATAGAATTATAAAAAATGACATTTATAACTCTTTATTGTTTATACTTAGTGAGATTAGACTGGTTTAATGTTTTTTTTAGTACAACCTATATTTTTTCATTTCTTATTGTCTCTTTTTTTATTGCATGAATATTCTAAGCTATATTTTTACCTAATGATTATTTTACAATCAGTTTATGTACATTTTTACTGATGAATATTTTGTAATATAGAACATAATTAAATATCTGTTTTATGTATGGTTTATTTCCTGAATATAAGAATATGTGTTTTATTGTTGTTTTGCAGGTGGAATGGGAATGGGTAGAACCCCAATCTGTTGGCAGCACTGTCTGCTTCACTGTGAAGTTCTTCCAACGTAACGGCCAACCATATCCCATCTGTGATACTGATCAACTCTGTGTCACTGTTTCACACGGAGCAAGAAAAGTATTACATATTTTCATTCTTAAGCCCACTTTATATGGCGCAGTTTACTACACAGTTTTCTGTGCAGTCTGAAAACGGTCCCGTATAAAGCTAAAAACTGCATGAAAAACTGTGTGCTAGTGTCAGATTTAAGCTGACATGACAGTCAATGTTTTTTATGTAAACGTTTAAGTAGACATTGGTTTATTGTATGCTTTTAAATACGTAAAAAACCAATAACATATTTACATTATTAGCTAAATATACAATTTCCTGAGAGCAAACATACGATAATAACTTACAATCGCGTTTCAAAAATGTCTTGTCTTTTGACAGAAGTTTGACAGACTGCACAGTTTTTGAACAAGAAACTGTGTAGTTTTTCTGAACAAGAAACTGTCCCATATAAAGCGGGTATTACGCTTTTACACTTAACTTAGAGAAGGAAAAAAACACATCATTTTAAAAGACAATAAATCATTTGTATTAAGTATATAAATATATAATATTATGATACACAATACCAGTGGAAAGGTCAAACTCTAATTTTAACAAACTATAATCAAATATCAGATCTAACTACTGACCATTTACTAGGATTGTTTAAAATCAAACTTGGCACTTGTATGAGTTTGCTGTATCAATACAAAATCATTTTTTGTTACCCCCTGCAAATCCTTTTTTCACTGCAAATATTTCACAAATTATCATCTTTGTCAATGAATGGTATTTCAATATTTCATTTTGATTACAATGTTTTTTGTTTATTAGTTTCTGTCCATTTTATTAAATTTTCAATAAATATTTTATTTCCAGATAAGTACAGTGAGCGAGTTGGGGTCCTCCACAGACCCAAATAATGCCAATATTGCCAAAGTTAAATTTACTGTTAGAACTTCTGGATCGTACAGTATATCTGTCATGATAGGTATGTACGGATTTTTTCACTTTAATTGCATTATAAATATAATTATTTTTTAGTATTAAAAAGAAAATAACATCCCCTATTCTAAAATAGCTACATTTATTATCATGTATATCAATTTATGCTTCAAAATTTACTAATATTGGTTCTGTGAACAACATACAAATTAGAATCTATCTATATATGTACAATAATGCATTTTTTATCATTTTTTGTAAATATATGTACCTACGAAATTATAGGTACTTCCTTTTTACTGAATTTGAATCAAGCACAAATGAATGCAGCCCAACAAATTAAATCTGTAATATTCTAAATAAAATATTAATAAATAAATAATCCATTTATTTGTTTCCCGCTTTCTGACTCAGATATTTCCAACTATTTGAAAGCAGCCCCAAAATTAAAATATTTGGCTATATTATAAGAACTCAAACTTTTTAAAATTACCCTTACATGGTTTACATAATAAATTACAGTATTTTATTGAAATTTTTAGGTAGTGTAGCAATAGCCGGTAGCCCGTTTCAAAAATCGTTTGTCTCGGGGGCTGTGGATCCTCGGAAGAGTGTGGTGGTGCGGCACACAGCCACTCTGGTTTGCACCCAGAACACTCCGCACAACATCCACGTACAGCCGCGAGACACGTACAACAACCCCTGCACCTTCCAATCTACGGACAACCCCACAGAAGTAAGTTATTACCAATTTCTCTCTCAGGCTGGCAGCCTCCTTGACTCACCTGTCTCATCAATTCTTCTATTTTTTTTATTCTAGGGATATAGTATACAAATCTCCCAGCTGGGTTGTCCTGTGGATGAAAAGTTATCCTCTTCTGCTACATACAACTATGATACAGTGAATCAGCGCCTTGTTGTAACAGTTTGCTTTACACAGCATGGAATTTATCGTGCCTTATTAAATTTCAACAAAATTACACTCCACAATGGAGAATTTGACTGTATTGTTCTTACTGGTAAAACGTTAATCTAAATATTAAAATACTACCTAGTTATCCATCTTCAATGTAATTATTCTGATTATGTTTTTACCTTTCAGCTAGTGACGCAGCTATAGTCCAAAAGAATGTTTCGTCTAAAAGTCATAATATATGTTATGAGGCTCGGCTTTTGTCTTCACTTCACGGATCTTCATCAGATAAGCCTCCGAAACCACGTAAAGTGTTGTGCCACGTTAGTCCCAAGCAATTGACTCTTAAAGAAATGATTCTTAAGTTTATACCAAAGAGATTAGCTACGTTTCGTCTATGTCCTTCTACTAAAGTAAGCAACCTTTGTTTTGTATTTTATTTCGTAATTTAAAGGTTTATTACTTTTTCTTTATGGATTGATTGTGTATTTCTAGTTAATCTTCTGCTCGGGTAGTGGTGTTCCTGGAACGAGTGGAGTATTCCTAGTTGACGATGGTACTCAACCTCCTATCGAACTTTCCTCTCCTGATCGTGATGTTATTGCCGCGACATTCACACAGTTTTTGTTAAAGAACATTGGAGGATCTGAAACATTTAAGGTATTTAAAACAAAGAATACGTCGTCAATCTCAATTTCTAAGATTTCCAGTTACATGAATCTTTGGTCTCTTTTCAAGCCCGATGTTCCTATTAAAAAAGTTTAGTAATATTTCAGTAGGTAAGTCGTTTGCCTATTGAAATATTACTAAGCTTATAGTGCGCGTAACATGCAATACTTACGTACCATTACGTTACAATGCATGCAACTCTGAAATCTCCGATATTGCAAGCTAGCAGCGTTAAGTTGCAGTTATCAATAGCAGTTTTGCTTCCGAATATAGTTTCATAGTTTATAAATATTTTTTAAATTTAACCTATGTATATTTAAAATTCCTTGTGCTGCATTTGACACGGGTGATCATGTAAAAATTTTTCTCCTAAAATTAGGATAAACAGGACTTTTTCTACTGCGAAGTTCGAAAGTATCACAGTCGCCATCAACATGAAAAATTATCAATGAGAGTATGCAGAGAAAGTTTAGTTCAGAGCAGCCTTAAAGCAACTAAACATTACAGTGTTGCAGATTGGTGTCGCAACTTTGATGTTACATTTCAGGGAGAGCAAGGTAAGCTATCATTGCATTCTTTTAAGTTTTTTCAAAAATGATTTCTAATTAACTTGGTATAATTTTTTTGCATATGGATTTATATATTGTTTGATAGTAACTTATACTTTGAAAGTTTAGAAAAATAAAGATATTGCATTTTTTTAATCAAGAAAATCTATTTACATAAAAGAAAGTCAAATGTATTCTTTTTTTTCCTACCTAGCTGTTGACTGGGGTGGAGTAAGGAGGGAATGGTTTTCACTATTATGTGGGAAACTATTTGATTCTCAATTTGGATTATTTTCGTCCCTTCATGATTCACCAACCGGGCTCGTTCATCCCAATCCTATTCGTCCACCTCAACTTAAGGTTTGTTAATTATTTAAGGAATTTTAATTTTATTATGCAATAACCAACTCATTAGGAATAAACTGCACCTGTTTCGTTGCATTTTGGTGAAAGAGTTAGCCTACCGCTGTGACAAAAAAATTATTAAATTGATTTTTTTTCCAGCTAAAGCATTTTGAATTAGCGGGAAAGATTGTAGGCAAATGTCTGTACGAGAGTGCACTTGGTGGAACATATCGTCAACTAGTGAGAGCGAGGTTTACCCGCAGTTTTCTCGCACAAATCATCGGGCTGAGAGTTCACTACAAGGTAACTAAAAACAACTCTTACTATATCCATTCTACCTGTATTGCTAAAAAAAAAAAAATTTTATATTGAAATATTACAATTCAATCTTCTCTAAAATTCATATTTTTATTAATTGACAGCCCTTTATTCTATCTTTCCTTATAGAAAGATATCGCCAATAATGATGAATTATCACATTATGTAATAAGCGATTACCATTTTGATTTCAGTACTTTGAGCAAGATGACCCGGAACTATATCTATCTAAAGTGAAATATATTTTGGATAATGATTTAGACCAACAGTCTTGTGGAGCAGAATTATACTTCGTGGAAGAAGAATACGATAAAGCCCGGCCATTTAGTTTGTAGTGTAGATCTTATTCCTAATGGAAATCATATCAAGGTATGTCGAATTTTACCATTGACTGTCTTTAATTAATTTATTGATTATTGTGACTCATTTATTTCCTGCTTTTTTTTAACTCAGTATTTTTTGACATGTTTACTTATGAAATGTTCATTACTTGTTAGCTGATGTCAGGTTATGGCTAAACCTAGTTTGTATAAAAATATTTATTAAAAACTGGTTTTTAGGTTTGTAATAGTACTAAGCACCGTTATTTAGATGCCCTCTCACAATATATAAACTGGCTACCAGGTGTAAGGAAGAAGTGGATTCATTCCTGAGAGGACTCAATCAACTTATTCCGGATAATCTTCTGAGCATTTTTGATGAAAACGAATTAGAGGTTTGTAAGAACTTACTTATTCTTATTTTAATCACTTATTTCTTGGTGCTTGAATTGTCACCACCAAAAAATTAAATAAATAAGCACCTACATTGCGCAAAATAGCAATTTATTTGGATTTAATGTAAAACTAAATAATGACCTAAAAGACGGAATCAAATATAAAACCGCTCCTTCTACTCACCATTTTTACATTTTATTTTGAGAAATAAAAACAATTATTTGATGATTTAGAGATGAACAAAAATGGTTATTTAATTTTTACAAACTAGCCCAGATTTTTTTTTTTTTTTTTGGCAATTTTTGTTTTAAAAATTAACCGCTAATTTATTATAGTAGAAAGGCAATAATGTAATATTTTAGGATCCCATACATTTGAGTAAAAAATTAAATACCTCAAATGATGCCATACGCCAGATTTGGATCTGGTATTATCCCTTGTTAATTTGGATAATTGCCGCTCTGCTGTTTTAATACTCATATATATTTTCTTATTTAGCTACTGGTTTGCGGTACCGGCGAAGTATCAGTAACAGACTGGAAAACCACGCAATAATCAATGGAAGCGGAAGGGACTTTGAGCGCGTGTTGGGCTGGTTCTGGGCAGCGGTCACAAAAACTTCTCTACTGAGGAACGTGCTCGCCTACTTCAGTTCACCACCGGCTGCTCTCAACTTCCTCCCGGAGGGTTCCAGGTAAACTATATGCATCCATGTGCATTGTGCTGCCATCCAATATATAGTTTCTAGTTATCTGTTTATACTATTTTATATGTTTTTTGTAAATAATGTTATTTTCGATACGGAGGCACTTCTGGTAATGTGAACATGCAAAATGTTTTAAGTATGATGTAGGACATATATATATATATATATATATATATATATATAATACATACATATATATATTATATATACAGAGTGTAACAAAACTCGTATTTGGAGAACGATTGTGTAATATGACTTTTTGAACTGAGCTTGAAAAAAAATATTTTTATTCTCACATAAGTTTAAAAAACGCGTATTTTTATTTTGTTTTCCTTTAAAATAGTATAAATTTGACAAAATACATGATATTTGATAGCAATTTGCAAAAAAAAGTCAACTTCGTACTCAATTTTCTTGAAAACTAATGGTCAAATCAAAAAATTTTATTCTACAAAATCGACTCCAAATATGATGTAGATTTACTGGTTTCCCGCTTTGTACATCGAGTTTCGTTACACCCTGTATAAGTTGATGTTTTTGTTTTACGAAAATTGTTTATGACACGTGACTAATATTATTATGTCATAGGAGCTGAGCCCGAGATTTCAGCTAACTGCAGCTCATACATTTGGGGCACTGCCAACAGCGCACACTTGCTCTTAAACCAACTCTGCCTTCCAGACTACGATTGCTACGAACAATTTGTTAACGCATTACTCTGGGCCATTAATGAAGGAAGTGAAGGTTTCGGTATGATATGAGCAATACAAGCGTTATACCTACTTAAATGCATTGCATTTGTTACTGTTGTAACTATTTATTTTCATATATTATTATTTTGTACTTAAAGTATTTCTGGTCTTATTGATTGATATGGCATTTATATTTTGTAGAACTCCATGATATCATATGTTAAAATCAAAAAACGATTTTTTTGGTTCTACGTGATTATATTATCAAGTTAGTGACAATTTGTTTCGCCTTGTAAGGAACATTATCAAACTGTCTTGATAATGCCCTTACAAGGCGAAACACATTGTCACTAACTTGATAATATAATCACGTAGAACCAAAAAAAACGTTTTTTGATTTTAACATAAGATATTTCTGTCTTATTTTAGTCATTGATTGTGATAATCTTTAATTTACAGTTATTTTACCAAGTCATAAAATATCGTATTATTTCTACCATTCACCAACATGTAAAATTTGTAGGCAAATAATGATTTCATTGTATTTATTTAGTTATGAAAATGTCAATAATAGTGTATCCTCTGAAATCATATTTAATCATTATGGAACCTATAACTATATCCATATATTTATTATTTATAATGAACTGCCAAAACTCAATGATTTTAAAGCAAGTTTTCTTTTAAATAAAAAAGAGCAGTGTTAAAATAATAGTATTTTGTTTTATTATTAATACCAAATTGTTTTTTGATAGTTAAACAACCAAATAATAAAGATATTTATGATTAATTTTGTATGTACAAGTTGTTTTAATGACTACAGGAATGATATTATGTATTGTTTGTATACGATATAATGAAATTATACTGATAAAATTTATTATGTGAAACTCTTCCTTATTTTTTAAATTTTGCCTAATTTCGGAGAGATCAGAACTCTCCTTCTCATGGGAGTAATCTAGTCACACAGTGCATTAATTTTTTTTATGTTCTAGTTTATTCTTTTAAAATAATAAACATCATACATAATATAAAAATATGTTCATATAATCACAAAGTGTTATGATAACAATAGTTAATTCTAGTTTTCAGCTTTAGTCAATCGTTGCCATTTTCTTAGTATTAGAAGATGGGTGGGTTGTGAAAGTTCATTATTTTATCTAAATGAATTTGTAGCATTTAAATTATGGAGATGAGATCTTTAATAATATTTATATCATTACTGGTGTTTTTATCTTTAAGTATTTATATGTGTTATTAAAGAGTATATTTTTTATAGATGATTGCTGTAAATAGCAATAAATTATTGGTTGGTTATGTTTTTTTATATAACTTTTTTGTGTTATACACGTTTGATAGGTAATGAATGGATTAACATAAATGAATGTGTGATGTTTTAGTTAAAATAAGCAAATACTATCAAATGTTTCTGACTTAAAATTGATGTATTATTCAAACCCAACTGAATTTTATTTCAGTCAACATTTGATGTCAAATTTAGTGACCTGCTACAGTTTTAAACCAATTATATATGCTATAAAAATGTCATTAGACATTTCATAATCCGGGTGTGATACTACAACAACTTAATTTTATATAATTTGTAAATTGTGTTTACTGAATTATATAATTGTATGTATTTTATTTTATTTTTAAATGGTCATTGTGAATGACCTTAAAATAAATAAGTTTGTTTGCGATAGATGATATCAGTTGTGTAAAGCTTGAAATAAATAATACTAAATGTGTAAGGAAGTCAAACTTAAGAGTGTTGTTTTTAAATTATAATTTTTTATCTAAAAGACCTATTGCAAAATCACTCGTAAACGAGTGGAAAGGCTATATAATACAAATATTTTAAAAAAGACCTATTTGTCGTATTTTATTGTTTCTTCTGCTTTGATAGAAAAATATAATTCTAAGACAAAATATGTAATTCTATATGTTTCTTTATTTTAAAAATAGAAACTCAATTATTTGGATAATTTGAGGTTGAGAGTATTGAAATAATTTTGTGGTATTTTAGTACTCTAGATATTTTTAAGAAGTTTTAATAAAATATTAGTGTTAGAATGTATTATTCCAATGAGAGAAATAATTTGTGCAAAAGGGTCATGATTGATTGTAAACACTCAAAATCTTTCAATCACATAACAGCTTACTCATCTCCACTATCAAAAATGAAAATTTTGGGCACAGTGAACAAAAAAATGACACACACAGCTTATGAATTTATTTAGTTTGAATTTAGTGTTGATCAATGACATGCTCTATAATATTCTGTCTCTTTCATACACTCGTGATCAACCTTTTGTACATTTCACTCAATCATATAAATATTTTTCAGTTCACCTTCATTAGTTTCTGATATATTATCTCTAATCTCTTTGCACTAATGGAATGCTTATTTTTCTTTCACTCCGATGTTGCCCGGAACATAGGAAATAAATAAGTAACATAATTTTGTAATGTGAAGGAGCTTGGAGCTCTCAAGAACTGTGTATTAATATTTGTATACAAAATATGTAATGGAGAATTTTTTCCCTTTGACAATTTTTTTATTTTTTTGGATTTAATAAACTCGCGATTTAACACAGCTCATCGAATATATATTGTGTTTTACAAAAGATTTTTTCAAAACCCTGAAGACTGTTTTTCGGGTTTTCCTCAATATATTTACACACAAAAAAAAAGTTTTTTTTTCTTCTTACTGTATAACAATTATTTGAGAAGAATCTTGTATACTTTTTATTATCATTAATGATCTAGGAATCGCTTCAAGATTATAAGAAAAATACCCATTTTGGCTAAATCACAGGACGCACTCTTCAGTGAAAAAACATTGATCATGAATTTAATTACCTACTGTAATTACATATTTTAGACAATGTCTCTCCTGTGCCTATCTTAAGCACCTTAATAATGTAAATGTAGGTCTTTCAAATTGTTGTTTTATTTACAATAACCAAATAAGTAATTTACATAGAATCCGTATAGTATAAACGTAGTTGCACACAAAAATAAAACTGTTAGAAGAAAATTAAATATTGTGATGTGTTATTATAGAAATAATTTAAGTTGGTGCACATTTTACGGGATCAACTATGAATTAATATTATGTAGGTACATTAGTATAAATGTATCTTGATTTTTCATTAGCAATATTGAAAAAAATTGTGAAATTAATGTACTTAACAAAATGATTACATTCTGATTTATATGTGATATATTTATTATGTATTCACAATACTCCTTAAATATTTCTAAAAAGTATAAATATTAATTTTTTCAATAATTGAAGAGAAATTTTTCAAAACGATTTAAGTCAAAAAAGATTGTTTGGAAAAAAACACTTACCATGTTTTTTGTGTGTTTTTATCAGTTAAATTGACCCCTCCTACGTATAATATCGTAAGCCACAAAATGCGATTTTACAAGAGGATTTAAAAAAAAAAATTCTGCAAAAATTTGTGCTGCTTTGAAATATGACAAAATGCGTCCCGGGGAAACTTAATTAATGGCTAAATATTATTTTTTTTTGAATTAAAGATATATTGAAACACAAACAAAATACTCCAAAAACTGAAAGTCGACTAAGGCTACGTTCCCACCACGCCGGACCGGCAGATTTGCCGGAAACCGGCTCCCGGACAGCAGTGTTCAATTCAGACAGTGGACGATGAAATTGTTGTGTTGTGGTAGTGGTAGTAGAAAGCGGAATAGAGTAAAAAGAAAAACATTGGGTACATCCTATTTTACAAGAATGATTTTCACTTGGAACATTTGAAAAATCAATGGTGAAAAATCATCATCTGTTTTCGTGATTTAAGATTTTATTTATGTACTTTAATCAGTCAAATAAATTTTGTGATTTTCCATCATAGAAATACGAAATATTCATAGTGAGAAACTTAATAATGTAATATGGTTTCATCTGCATTCTTACTTTAAAATAGACATTTTTTTATAGAAGTCGCTTTGAAAAATCACTCTTCAATTATCATACTTTAAACATTACAAGTTTGCATTTGATATACAACTTCATGCAATTGAAACAAAATAAAACTAGATACAAAATTATAAGCATTTTTGCTTAAAAATTGTCTTTTGGTCTAATTAAAATAGGTTTCACAGTGGTTTCAATGTAATATTTTCGTTAAATAGACAAAGAGTATGTGTAGTTAAAAGTACCTATATCAGTCCCAGTTTTATTTTTTTAATTTTTTTTTTCTATTGCGTAAAGTTGTCCTACCAAATACTTCTTGAATAAAGTCTTAAGTGTTTATTGTAAATAAAGTACTTTGAGCAATTCAATATTTTAGTTCATATAATATATGTGTCTTGATAAATGAATTGAGATCTATAAATCGGATAGTTACAAAGGAAAGCTTATAATTATAGTGGCTTTTTATAAAAATATTACCTCATAGAAAAACATCTACCACTTTCTCATATTTGAGAAAAATGTTTTCTATTTAAAGAAAAAGATATTGTAGATTTATATTTACATAAAAATAGGATACCTACGTATTGCATATAATTCAAACATAGTTATCATATTGAATACCACATTTAGAATGTACCCAGGAGGCTTTAACATAATAAATACTAAAACCTTCCCTCTTCCCTTGGACTCATTTATTGCCACCCAATATATTTTACTCTGCAATTTTTATTAAAATATTAAACAAAGTTTAAATCTCCATTCAACCCATTATCCCAAGGGATTATCACACTCTCAAAATATTAGCGGCACAACTAGAACAACGGTTTCTCAGGAGATCACTTTAAATATTAACCTTGTAATTTTTTGTGTATTGATTTTTTAAGATCAAATAAATAATACTACATACAATGATATTTCAAACAAATTATTGGTATCTCAATGGAGATTAAGTATCTTTGGTAATGGATATGAATATCTAGGCATTTATGGGGCTTATAACCTTATATTGGCTGGGTTTAGCATAAATGTTCATATTCTGTTGATATAGTATCTTTTTGTCTTCTTCGCCGTCCTGTTGAGACATCATTTTTTCATGTATTTTTTATGAATAACAGCTTTTCAATTTCCTCTTGGGCTTGAATGTTCTATCAGAAAATAATTTGTACATCTATTATCGAAAACTCAACTCTTCAATTGCTATCTGGTTATGTGTACATTTTTCTGTTCAATTAATTTTTCCTATTTAAAAATGAATAGGTGTTTCAAGATAATGTAGCATCAATCAGTCGCCCATCAACAAGTGGGCCAGATCCCCAGACTTATCTTTAAATCAGGTCCACTGAAGTCTGACCTGTTGTAGCCCTACACCTGACCTGACCCGTTGTAGCCCAGTAACGCACAGGTCGGGCCCTTCCACTGCAAAATGCCCGAGGCCTGCGTGTCTGGCCCACTAATCTGTGGACGCCTATTGAAACAATATTGTAGCAATACTGTAATATACATATAAATAATTGGTAGACTATTGTAATATTAATATCCATAGATTTATTTCTGAAGTCAGTACAAACTTTGTACTTAATAGATACATACTGCTATGTAGTATGTGGTATAAACTGAGATTTTTATCAGTCTGTTAATAGAATTAAAATTTTATGTTGGAGGAAAGTGCAGTGTCTCGATATTAAATCAACAGTCGTTGAAATAAATTCTAGTGAAAAAAAAATTGTTTTATTTCTAGGATAAGTACGTGCTTCATATGGCTAGCATGTGTAATACCACTTGTAAGACAATATATTGCACCTAATAGGCTATTATCATTAGAAAGGAATTTGATACATTGTATATTTAAGAGTTATTGTTATTGTTTACTTATTTTTATAATTTTAAAGAGTTTTGAAATCAATATTTGCATTTACAAAATTCGCTTACCCAAAAACGCCATTCTATTATGTTGGTAGTAGAATGACATGTTCTCGTATTTCCGTTGAGGTAGAAAGAAAAAAAACACTCGAAGTAAAGCGCTTTCTCTCTCTTCGTACAGCGTAGCGTCAGACACGATCAACGTTCATTTTAAGACGGAATTATAAATGACAAAAGTTTAACATTTTTATCTCGCTTTTTTACTGACCAATATAAAAATAATAGCACCCGTTGTCTTTTGATTTGACTTATTAGCCAATAAAAAAAAAATCTTGACAAGATGTCAATAATAATTTTTATAAAAAATCATTACTGCAACTTGACAGTGACAGAGACTCTCTGGATATGAATACAGATTATCTATTTGTTAAGAGGCGTATGACCTCTCATTGGCTGAGTTTAGCGACCACTTGACATGAATAAATTCACTAGATACATCTTCGAGAGTTTGATTGATATGAGTACCTATATCAGATGATAAGCAGCATGGTGAATGTTGTAATACGTCAAGTGGCCACTTAACCCAGTCGATGACAAGTCATAAGTCCTGTAAACACCTAGATCCATATTCATTTCCAGAGCTTCTCTGTCTCTGTTGAGATGTCAATAATTTATGTATTTGTGTAATGTTTTTACATAATTTTACATATAATATATGGATCAGTTATGATTGATTGCAATTATTTTTGTCCAAAAAGGGAAGAAAGAGTAGTCCTAGATCTAGATTCTAAATGCGCTTTAGCGCGATTGATTAATTCTTTTATTGATTTGGGTAATGACTTAAATTTTAGTGAGAATAAAACAAGTTTTTGTTAAACGAATAATATAATAAATTCTTAAGAGTAAAGTTATTCAAATTATAAGGTATGTAAAGCAATAAATAATAAGTATAATTTATTTTACATTAAAACTAGGCCTATGGTTATAATAATCCACACAACAAACAAAAATAAGCAGGCCTTAATTATTAATAAATGCATAATTCAGTCATGGATATTAAAAATAATTATAATATCTGTTAAAATGTACAAAATATGTGATTTTCATATAAAATAAATTAGTAGTCTGTAGGTATTTTTGCTTTACAAAAGGTGAAGAGTAAACGGTTTTCTCATATTTGTTGTTTGGTTTAAGGCACCTAATAAAAATCTAAGTTTCCGACCTTGGGGGTGCGGACGCACGAGCCGCCATCTTGGATTGAATACAGTTGACTTTGCAACAAAAATGTGAAAGTAAAGCATGAAGAAAACAAAATTACCTAGATATTTTGCATTCGTGTTTATTCTTTGTCTTGAAATAAAGACAAAGGCCTCCAGAGACCCCCACAGAATGGAGGGTATCAACTATTAGGTACCTATTTTTTATTTCAGACATCTGATCCGACTAGAAAAGTTATTATATAAATCTTTATATGTATAAGCAAGACATTTTGTCGGTGATCGATAACCGTCTTAACGGGTGGACCAACAGAGATCAAATAATATGTTCAATACAATATATTTATTTTGTCATAGATCAGAACGGTCAGGCCTGATAGTTTTAAAATAAAATATCAAAGCATAACATTGACAAGTTAAAGTAGGTAAAAATACCTACATTATATGAAGAGGGGACAAAAAACACTAACAACAAAAATATATTATTACATTATTAGTAAAAATCAACTAATCAGGGCTTGGTGTTTTGTATATAATAAATAAATAAATACCCATATTAAATCAATTTGTTTTTTAAATGTCATAAAAATAGGAATTCATAAAAAATTAACGTGTGGCAAAAATCATAGCAACACTTAGCAATCTTTGTGTCACATTTCCCCACCAAGTCCCGACGTTTGTGGGGACACTAAGGCTATAGTGTAGCGGCCAAGGACTGAAGTAAAATGGCCATCTCTGTAGTTTCTCATGAGCTGTTTGTAGTTGCAATTTCAATTCTTCAATTTGTGAATATAGAGTAGTAACCTTATTTTTTCTTGCTCTAACTCATTGGTAATATGCCCTCCCTCTTCAATTTTGTCTCTCAGGCATCTAAAATAAAAGTTTGAAGCCTTTACATCTAAAATCTCGGACACGTAAAAAAACAATATAATAAGAGAAATAAAACTTAAAATGCTGTATTTAACCAAATAAGCTCTAATCATATTATTACATATAGTATACGGTCCAATTTTCATAATATTTGAAATACAAATTTTCAATCCGAAGTATTTATAAAATTCCAAGTTATTCTTCATCATCATTATCAAATTAACTCAGCAAAGCTAATAAAAAACTGCATCCTGAAAATTTTTCAGTTCATAGCTAAATATTTCCAGTTTCATAGAGCCATTATTTAATTTTCTTGGTGAATTACACCTTCAGGGCCTCGATTCTGTTAATTTTGTGGAACTACTGCGCATACGATTTTGTATGCGCAGAAGTGTCTTAAACCTTAAGAGAATCGCACCGCAGGGGGATAACGATTTGTTTAAGTAGGTACCTACTTACTAAATTCTACTAAAATTTTAAATCAATTTGATTAGATTTCTTACACTTACGAATTGATTTACACTTATTAATTTCAGATTATTAATACGTACGCCTGTTTAATTTACCTTTTTACGTTGATTAGCTCTGCTTCAATAATTCTGTATTCTTCTTCTTTAATTTTCATTATATCTTTTAGTCTTATTATTTCCATCCGATCCTTTTGAAGCTCATTTTCCATGCACACTTTTTCTTTTTTATTTTGATTTACCTGAAATAAAAATTCCTTTAGTTAATAGTATCACCATATTCATAGAAATAAAATTTGGAAGGTGGGTTTTGTAATATAAAATCAAAATAACTTATTTATTTTACAATTTAATCTCTTCAACAAAATTTCAGGAATATTTTTTTAGAAAGTTGGTGTTTAAAAAAATAATATTATATTTCTATCTGTATTGAATTAAAAATAATAATATTATGTTACCTACTAAACTTATATGAGGAACCAATAATGTTATGTATTTACTAGTATAAATATATAATCTGTGATGTTATGCATATAATTACGTCATTTTAGGTTACCCATTCAATGAATCATTAGGTACCTACCACGAAAAAGTTTGAAGAAAAAGTGTTTTTCCTTTCGCATGTCGAGTTTCATTTAAAAATAGTTCAGGAATTCCCGCCCTTATTGTTGCCTCGCAAATTACGCACTATTATTGAGAATAGTATGGATTTAGCACAATTGAGTATTATGTATTACAAGCAAAGGCAGTGTGATTGAGTATCCCGGTTCCCTATAATAATTTCCTTCCCTATCGCGGCGACACGCGAGGACTATTAGTCGAGTTCCCCTCGCGGCTGCAGGGCGCCAAGGCCGCGCCGCCAGCCGCCACCGGCCGCCGCCATTCTGACTTTTGACAGGCGGCAGGCGGGAAACTTGGCGACGGCAAGTTGGCGCCAAAACGAAGCTACGATACAAATCTAACTTAAAATTTATTCGGAAACACCGTTTCTGTATCTTCTATTTTAAAACCTGCCACATCAACGACCTAATAAACTTACAAAAAGGGAATAAATCATAAGAATGATATATTAGAGTAGGTAAAAAGTACGTACCTACATATCGTAATGATACCTTTTTTACAGTGATAGTAGTTTCCCTGTTAAGCGATACCTAACCTTATTTAAATACTCCTTCTCCATATACGCAATCAAACCTCGAGAAAATATTATAGTTAACAGAAAGTTTATTGTAGGAGAATATTGCCCACGGCCGCGGCCTACCGCGCATACTTGAAGATCACCAAAGATTTCCACATTATTCATAAGATGCATCAAAATTTGCAAAAAAAAATGCAAGTAGGTAGTTACTACATTATATAGTCAAAATGGACTATACAAAACTAATAGGTCCATCATGTCAAAGTTTGCATGATTAGAAGTATGTATTTTTTAATTTTCGTATTTCTTAATGTTTTTTTAGTGTTCTTGCTTTTCACAAATAAAGAATGTTTCAAAAAAAAAAACCTTATAGGTATTATAGTAAAAAGAAATACCTTATAGGTTATAGGTATTTCTTTTATATAAGCTTATTTTACTCAGTTGAAAATTATAGTGCAAATTTAATTTAATTTATAAATTCCACCCATATTTTTTCTTTTATCCGCCTCGTAGCATAGTGGTGGCGCATTTGGCTACCGAACATGAGGTCGCGGGTTCGATTACCATAGGGGTCAACATGAAATATTTATTTACATATGATTTTCATATTAATACTTCATTTGTGGATACCTTGGACTGCTACTGAAGCGTAAGACTGATCATCCTACCTTCACGTAATATATTTTTTTATCAAGATACACCTTACTTGGTGTACCAATGCAGTGCCCTATGCACCATTGGGTGCGGATAAGAGAAAGTAGTAGTATTTTTGCTTTACAGCGAAGTTAACGGTGACTTCAAATTAACTTGTAAAACACATTTTTAGTATTCTTACTTTCTAATTATTGTTTATTTGTAATGGCGTTGATATATAAATAATGCTACAGTCTATTTTCTATCCAGTTGCCTTATATTTTATATGTTTATAAGTTTGTAGCTATGATTAATAAGTGGCGCCAAAACAATGAGTGGAAAAGCAGTATTCGATTTGGCGCCGAATTTTCCGGTGCGTGACGCGGTCGCGAGTCTTGGCGCGGTAGGGGTGTAGCAGGGCGCAGGGTGTATTTAGTCAAGTAACGGAGGAATGCGGAATATCCATGAGCTGGCTGACTCAGTGGGTGTGGGTGGGTGAAACCTCGTATCTTGTCCTACGGCGCGGGCGCAAACTCCGAAACTTTTCGTTCTACGCGCGATCTTATACTACGCGGCCGTACCTACTATGCAAGTAGCTACAGGGAACAGGGGGGTATCTACCTCGGTAGATATTTTTGAGATGTTTATGCACCACGTTTAACTTTCGTATTTTGTACGTTTGGAATTAATTTCGTGTCCGTAAACATAAAATTTAATTTATTAAAACGAAATTTAAAAAGCCGTATCTACATTTTCGTCAAAAAAGTACGATTTACTAAAAGATTGGGGGGTAACTGCAATTTAGCGCCAGTAATATTCTAGAGTAAATATGTATTTTGAGAGATGATTTTTTTTAATATTTAAAAAAATATATATTTATGAAAACATCTAGTGGTAACCAAAATTAATATAAAAAAAGAGCAAAAAAAAACCTGTAGGTAACTTAAAGGGATTAAAATGGCAATAGGTATCACAAATCATTAATATTTAATATCTAAATTTTATAAAAACCGCATATTATGTATATCCCGCTACGCTTAGCATGAGTATGGCTATAAATATATCAGACGGCAATACGCTTGCAAGAATAATATCAACCTTAACAGCTGATTTTCAAAGCCCAGTCTACATGCGATACCTACTTGCTTAGGGTTGCATTTCGATCAGTGGGTTTATAGGTAGGTATGCATGAATATACAGGGTTATTTTTTAGTCAGTTAACAAAAAAAAACCCTGATTTCAGTATCGTTAATAGAACCCATTTCAATAAAAAAACATGTCCTTTCTCAAATAAAAAAAAAGAAAAGTGCACCCAAATAATTCCTCAGAAATAGTAAAGACTTGGTCACCGTCCGCCCGGTACTACGCGAGCGGCGTGCGCAACCCCCCCCGCGCGCATTCCCCCGTCGCAATTACCCTTATGTGCCGCGCATGAACAACAGCTGTGAATAGGATGTACGTAATTTGTAAAAAATTATAGGAATAAAAATAATAAATCGTAAAAATAAAAAGTATACGTTTTTTTTATTGAAATGGGTTCTATTAACGATACTGAATTCAGGGTTTTTTTTTGTTAACTGACTAAAAAATAACCCTGTATAGTAGGTAGGTTTTTAATCATGTTATCAATAAAATAATTTAACCACGGAATTCCATTAAAAAATGTAAACTTAAAACATATTATTATATAATTTGAAATTTCATTCCCTCTTTCGGTTTTAATAGGGTTCTTCCCGATACACTGTGATTCGAGTAAGCTAGGAAGACAAAAGTCATTTCAATATTTCCTAAAATAAGGGATGTCATATTATAAAACAACCCCTTATAAGTCATTATTCCAAGAATCATAAGTGCCAAATATTCCATGGTCGTGAGTCATCGGGGGACAAAGTGACGGTTTCAAGTAAATGCATTTGCATGCATCAATTGGTATCGATTTTGTGTCACTTATGAAAAAATCTTGTGCTTTACGTAGTGGTTTAAAAAAAAAAAATGTGTATATTATATTTGAAGGTAAGAAGTTTATTTTATTAAAAAAAAAAAATAATCGTTTACTATATTTAAACAGTGAAAAATAAAAAATAAAAAATGAGGAAAAACAAAAAAAAAAAACTTTATTTTTCAAATTTGAAAGCTTGTAACTAACGGCTACCGGAGATTACCGAATTTATTTACTTTACATATTCAACCTACAATATTAAACTTTTAAATAATATAAAAAAAACCTATTTGCTTTATTTTGCCTTTTTTTTATTTTAATTTTTTTTCAGAACGTGTTTACACTATATAAAAAAGTGGAGTGGACTTTTTCGATGAGTGGGTAAAACATGTAAAAGATGACCGAAACAAAAAACTATTTTTTATACTGTCATCAAAATTTAATATTAGCAATGTTGTTGATGAGTCCATAAAAAAAATTAAATTGAAAATAGCGAGTATATCGCAAAAGTTTGACGAAAAATGGAAAAACATGCCATAGTAAAAGGGAAAGGTTTTTAAAAAACAACGAGAGCTGGTTGAACGGCGAGGACTTTCAATTTTGCGTTCATTTTAACGCTTCGGAGGCTTCCACATCATCACAACCACCATTTGACGCCGATCGGCCTGTTGGAAGACCCAGGAAGGACTTCGAAGAATCACAATTGAAGTAAAAAAAAAAAGGAAAATCAAAGACCTGGTGAAATCGCGAAGTGTTAGTGAATTGGCAACAGCAGTGGAACTGGCAGTTCTTGTTACATATTTAATTTTGTAAATTGTAAGTTGTTTGAATTTTTATCCCAAACATCCCAATTTTTTAAAATGTAGAATAGTTTTAAAATATTGTAATACCTACTTATAAGATAAAGACTTTTTTTACTGTAATCTGTATGTATTACTTATTATTTGTAGTAATGATTTTTGAATAAATATTTTGTACAAAATATCTGTCAATAATTATTTGAATAGACCTTGTCACCCGTTTAAAATAATCAGAGATCATGACTATTTCTAGCAGTTTTAAGCTTTCTTGTTATTTTCTCGTATGGGTTTATGGATAAGTAACTAATAAATGTTAAGAATAAAATGTGAGTTTTTTAATTATTTAATAATTTGGCTATTATTTATATGCAGAAATACATGTAAAAGTATATAAAAGTTTCATATTATAGTTTTTAAAAAATCTTGGAAATACCTAAAAAATAGATGTAGGTATATGGGGATTAAAAAAAAAAGTGTTGCCATATATAAATATAATCTTTAATGCAATAATGTACATTATGTAGTACTAATTAATAAAAATATAAATCAATTTAATGCAATTTCATACCTGTATAAATTAATAAAATATGTTTAACGTAAAAATAAATTATTTTTACAAATATACCTAAAATCTGGGTTAAATCGACTCTTTTTTTTTTTATTGTTTTTTTTTAATAAAATGAAATATTTTTATGTCGAAAAAACATCTAAAATAATTTTGTCCTTCTAGCTTTTCTACTCTCGAAACACTGTGCGATAGCATGAATATTCTTGAAAAAACGTTACAAATATTTAAAGTATATTTTTACAATTCCAACGATATAAAAAACACAGGATCAAAAAATTTTTGTTTTCATTTATAAATTTATGTTTTAAAAAACACGAAAATGCGAATGATTTTTAACGCCCCGTTTTTTGCTAATGACGTCATTCCCCGTCTACCGTGAAAGGGCGTGAAATTCATTCCCGTAGTGAGCGCCTATATTGCTGTGACGTTACACCGCATGCGCGCCAAATGGAGGATTTGCGAGCGATTTGAAAAAAGTGCTATCTCAAACCGCGCTAGAAAATTCATGACATCGTAAAAAAAATTAAAAATTCCCTTGATATTGAAATTTTTTACAATCAATTTTTTTAAATCAAAAATAAAAAATCGGGAAGAACCCAATTACTTTATTGCCTACCGTTGTATGATTTTATCAATTATGTACTTAGATTTAATAAAAAAGAAAATGAATGGCTAGCGTTCAACGAAACTTATTGAAAAGTTATGTAAGTACTAAGTACCTATTTATTTAATTGAAAAACATCAATCGCAAACTGCGAGCAGGCATAATCTCTGGAGAATTTTCCCCTTCCACTATGAGCGGTGAGCGGTTCACATCGCAGCGCGCATTTCTCTCACCTCCACCTGCCACCGAGACACCAGTTCTCGCAGCATCATCGCTTTTACCGCCATCCCGCTTTCCCGCCAAGATCAATACGTGGCACGCATCGTGAATAATGTCCACTGGGAGTGGGAGATGCTGGTGAGTCACCTGATTCCAGGAATAAGGCTAACAAGGAGCCGCCCGCCCCGCCCCGCCCCTCCCCCTCACAGGGAGGCCGTGAGCCGTGACTCACCAATGTTAAAGGGAAATGCGATTCTATTGTCGGGTGGCACGATAAGATGGAAAAATCAACACCGAGGATTGTACGATGTGCAATTGTGCACCCTGCACGTGTATTATGTAATTTATGGAAATATACTTATTATTAATAATAATTTATATTTTTATTTTATTTGAATATTATCCCCTTTTACATTACATAATTCAAATTATATTGTATACCATTATAAGCTGTGTAACAAAACTCGATAATAAGAAAAAAAATAATAAAAAATAGGTAGCAACACATTCTGGTATAACATATTCAATATTTATAATTTAATTTAAATAAATGAAATGTAAATTGCGATAAAATTTTTAATCTAAAATAAATACGTGAAATTTAAAATAAATAAAATGTAAATTGCTTAAAACTTTAAATAATAAACAAGTAAACTTTAAAATAAATAAAATGTGAAATGCTTTAAAAATTTGAATTAAAAAATAAATAAATAAATTTAAAAAAAAAAAAATTTGCGACCTATGTCAATTTACATAATTATATTAATAAGTAATTTTTAATAATGTAATGACAATTTTTATCTTAAAATTTGTTGCATATCTATTACCTAACTTATCCACAAACCCAAAAGAAACGATACTTTACATTACCTTCCTCCTCTTCCTTTATTATGCATAGGGCACTGCGTTAAAGCACCAATAAGATTAGGTATAGGTATTGTAGTTTTATAACTTCAAATAGGTTTTTAGGTTTTTTTTTTGTTAAAATTATTTTTGAATTTATCAAAAACGTTCTTGCATTTGTACATTCATAATTTATATTATGTATTTGTTTAAATTTTCTGAAGATCCATTTGAAAAAATATTTCTTTTGCCCCATTTTCCCAACTTCATTTAGATAATAATATTGCAAACAAAAGCACGATAATTCAAAAATTATCGTGCTTCTTGTACTAAAAACTCATCGGTGTATTTTTTATATTACGGGTGTTCATAAAGCTAAGGGCATTGAATAACATATTTTTCTTATTTTGTAAAGTGTGTATTATTAGGACTCGAACCAAAAAATGCTCATCCGGAGTTCACTGCGATGCTAACCACGGGACCACACCCCAAGTCTAAAATATACAATACATAGGTCAATACTTTATGCACAATCCTATACGCAAGTAAACAAAATACTACGGCACTAAAAAAAAGGACTTCAGTCCTAGTATATTTTTATGTTCATCTGATAAATTGAATAATAGTATTGTGAAAATTGGTATGAAATAGAAACCGCGCGGTAAATAAATGATAATAAAATCTGGATTTATCAGTGAACATATCGTCTAGCCACTTGTAAGATACAATGATTATGCTAGTAATATCTGTCCTACTGCATAACGATGATTAAGAGCACAGATATCATGTAGTATCCAAATTACCTACACCTTAGAAAGTGAGTTATTATGCGCATGTAACTTTATTGTGTCTAAGAATGTCCTGTCCAAATATTATACATCTACATAAAGCCAATAGCGAGATATTAAAAAAGATAGACCTGTAGATCCATTTTCCTAGGACTTCGGATCTTTCAATGCCTGTTTTCTCAAAACTATGTTAAGTGGACACGTAGGTACAGTGTACATATTATTATTACATACATTATACTACGGACCTACGGAGGTATTATGGTTGAGAATTGAGATTAACAGCCTATACATTTTACTTGCGCGGATATTGTGTTATGCGTATCTATAGTTTGTACTCGCACAGGTACTTATCTGGATTTCCCGCCGTAACTTGAAATACCTACACATGTATATATTATTAGGTAATATGGGAAAACACCTAGAAAATCGTTAGATAATACTTACTTATCTTATTGTAGCGATCAAATCATTACTTTTATAATTACGATCTATTTATTTCATCCATACTTACTCATGTGGAAAAGCCCCACAAACAATTTTGAAATGCAATAAAAGGTCACCGCGGAAGATGATGTTTTACTAGTAATGATTTCGATACACCTGGTGAATATTAATAATTACCAAGATAAGATAGAAGAATAGTAAGCGAATATACTTGTATGTAGGTAATATTGAAAGAAGGATTTCAAGCAGTAGCTGTAAGGAATGCAAAAATAACGAAAAACAAAAAGAAAATAAAACAATTGTCTGGAACGTATGTAAACTGGAAGGAGATCAGAAAAAGAATAGGTATTTGTTTGTATAGAAAAAAAAAGTAAAACAGTATGGTTATAAAAAAGAAGCGTGAGAACAGAAGGTAAGGCAAAAAGAAAGAGAATAAGGTGACCGAAAATAGAGAAACGGTGAAAAGCGAGAAGGAAGACATGAGAGTTCTAACGTTACTGACCAAGGTAATAAGTAGAGGATGCGTTTGGAATACATAATGAAAAGAGTGATCTAGACTTTACAAAGAAGAAGGAACAAAAAGGCTAGGGAAAGAAATAACCAAAATAGGAGAACAGAGAAAAGGAAGAGCAATGAATAAAGGTACTGACCAAGGCAGCTAGAAGGAAGGTGGTTAAAATACATAAGGGAGAATACTGATCAAGACCACAAGGAGAGATGTCACTTTGAAAAAACGAGGAAAAGTACGAGTACCAACCAAGACTGTACAAAAAGGAGTACTATGGAATGCGAGGGAAAGCGAATGAGTAAACAGGAACAGGAAGATCAGTGAAAAGAAAGAAGAGTCATGAGAGTAATACTCAAGACAGTGAGAAGAGATGGCGTTTGGAAGATTCAAAGGGGAAAAGAGAAAATTGACTAAAGCCGTTCGGAGAAATGGTTGAAAGGGTAAAAGTGACCAAAAATAAAACAGTGAAAAAAAAGCTGTCCAGAGTAGTAGGCACTGACCATATCCTCGAGGTCCTGGTTTCGGTCCTTGGCCTGGCGCAGCTTGGTCCTCTCGGCGGCTAGCAGCGCGTGCGCCTGTGCCGCCTGGGCGCGCGCCGCCACCAGGTCCCCCTTGCAGCTGCGCCACAGCTCCTGCAGCCCCGTGGTCCGCCCGGCCTGCATTGCACTTCTCCTACGAGACAACTTGTATTCAAGGAGGTACCTAATCACAAACACTCTCTTTTGTTACGTGTGAAAACCATGGTTTCAGTTCGGTGACCCTTACTAAAACCATTTCACATTTAGCAAATCTGTAGTTTACAATCACTACATATCGTGGAGCGTTTCACGGTCAGGGTCACGTGCAAGTGTCGAGGGTTGGGGCATTCAGGTTGAAATTCCAAAATTTGAACCCGTCAGCTCTGGCAGTTATGTTCGACCAATATATCAGATACAATATATCAAAGTACAATATATCAGATCAAAATTAAATGATCTGTTTATGTACCTATTAAATAAATTATAAAACAACGTTGCCGTATCAAAAATTAGTTAAAGTCGAAGTTTTCGAAGTCGAAGAGTCGGAATCTGCAAATTTGAATTAGCAGGTACTTCCATATTTGTAAATATACTCAATTTAATTATGTTTTAGCAAAACCTGACCCAATATTTATTTAAAAGCATATTATACGAGTAGGTACATTCTCATATTTTATTTTAGAGAAATCGTAACATTTATAGAATATTAATTTGTTAACTATTATCAATTATAGTCTTTGATCCTGAAAATGCATCGTGGTGAATATAAAACACCTACCTTAAATTTGAGAATATGGGCAAGTATCTAATAATGATGATTTAGAGCTAAATATCTTAAATATAGAAATAGGTACAATGATGTATGCATGTCGCATGTCTAGCACGGGCGGCGCTAGATCGGAGCTGGCGGTCTCTGATACCTACTTCGCTAGGCCTCAGCGCCAGCGCGACTCGCACGGCTGACGAACTCACCATAAATAAAGTTACGGAAATAAACCGACTGCGGAGATCTTAACGCCGGCAGCTCAGCGGCAGTATGCAAAGGCAGTAAGCTGGCTGTTACAGAAACTAGCAGACTGCACACTATAAAACGGGACTAATATATTTATTACATTTATCTAGAATCTGGACCATTAAACAGAAAAATTAAGTTGTCTTTAAAATAATATCTTCGAAGATTGAAATAGTTACAGAATTTGATGCATTCGGCGAATATCTTTAAATACTTTAGACTAGGTACAACACGGCTCAGTGGCCTGTTTAAAACAAAATAGGTAGGTGATAAAAATATTGTAGCGTTCCTCATCGATTATGGAAAATGCTTTTCTGTATTTTTACAGCTAAAAAAATTGTTCAAGTTATAGTTTAAAAAAACTATTAGCGAACATAAAAAAAATATTAAAATTAAGCCAATCAGTATTATTATCACAAATTCTAGAAACCAACGTGCTAATATTATAATCATTTTTTAACCACATCAACAATCCAGGAGCTAGGAGGTCCAAAAAAGAGAACGAAAACATATATTTTGACGAAACATTTAGGGATAAGAACAACCACGATTACAATCTCACCGGGAACCGATCTTGGAACCTGCGTGTTGTGAATACCTACAGCGTATACCCAATATTATAAACAACCGTATTTACATAACAGCATAATCTATACAATATCTTCTAGCATGGGGCACATTCCCCTTTGAAAATAAACATTCCCATGTGCATATTATACAATCTAAAAATATGCTCACGTAAAAAACAGATGCCGCCGCCGCAACATGTCCGAGAAAATGAAAATTTGGAGATAAAAGTTGAAGAACCGGGTTGTGTCTAGTGGTAGATTCGGGGATTCCGGATTAGAA